>JASZXT010000531.1:0-13828 GCA_035521555.1 Lecanoromycetidae sp. Uapishka_2 | reverse complement strand
CTGCTGAGTCTTCACGCACTAAGTAAGCTGCACAAAGATGTCAAAAAGCATGACGTTCCTGAGGCTGCCGACGAGCTGTGCCAAGCGCAGGGTCTTGGCATAGAATTATTACTAAGCGCTACGTTTGCCACATGAGAATTAGTTGCAGCCACAGCATTCGTCCTGCGTAATCAGCTCTACGTTCATCATCGTGACCTTCTAGCGATACACTTGGATCTGATGGACGTGCATTTAATGCGCCGAAATATCGAAAAAGACCTTGCCGATGAAACGTCTGTGGAAAGAATAAGACGCCTGTTGATGCTAGTTCTATAGTTTGTAGGTGAACTGAACGTAAGCATATTTGAGGATGACCATTACGTTGTCTTCGACCACATTTGTATCCTTGGTTTCTACTACCAGACTATCACGGATATTCTTTTCCATTCCCTCACATGAGCTCGCACGAGTCCTCGGTGTTACCATTATTACTAAGTCTAACAGGGTGTGCCATGGAGAAATTTTACAGTATATCTTGCTGTGGTTTGCTTGCTTGCGCTTAGTAAACATATCTCGAAGACTTGAGTGCTCTGCTCCATCTACAAGACTTCTCGCTTCGCCAGCTTCTAGTGGCTAAATGACACTGCTGCATAACGTCCAAATGTCAAGCTGCCCAAAAAAATTCCTCCCAGGATGGAAAGGAAATAGCCGACGTTCATCGTCATAACCGCAATCATACTGCAATTTCATTCAACATCCACATTTGCAATGTTGCGAGATATAGAGAGACTTACAGCAGATAGCCAACACCAGCAATGAGAGTGTCCATTATTGCCCGAGGCACATCTGTGCTGATCCTCCAGGGCCTGACTTTTTTGTCCGGTACATTTGACATTCTGCTCTCGTTCGGAATCGGCTCCTTGCTGTTGTTATCGGATTTCTTGTTCAGGCCTGACCCAATGATATATTGTCGTTTCCGCTCAGCCTTCATCCATTTTGCTTCTTGAAGCGCCCTCAAGGCGAAAAGACCTCGGAACATGATGCCCAGTAAGATCAGAAATATGCAAGTCCCGGCATATTGACCGGTGCTCGATGGTGTCCAGGCCGTTGAGTAGAGTGTTGTGGTGGTCGATGTGAAGAAGGCCATCATCATAGAAGACATTGCCATCATCGTGGAATTGGCAGCTGACGAAGACATGTCCATCTCTGCAAATGCTAATTCTGGACTCGTGAGGCGCGCGCTTCAGAGCCTGAATCTGTGAACTTTCTCAATCTTGATTCTTATCGGAGTAGAACAAGAGCAGGCTTGTTCATTGACTGCTGTGTTCTGAGAAGCGACAGCAAGAGACAAACTATGTGGTAGAGTATGAGTGGGAATAAGACATTTTGGATCACTTGCTAATGGAAGGGAAAATGATGTGTGGGAGTGGATAATGCTCCAAGGAACATGCAAAGATGTATGGTCTTAGCCACACGAAATAAATTCGTGGGGGGTGGGGGCGGCAGCCCCCATCGAATGGACCCTAAAAGACACTTTACCTATCACGCAGTGCCGAAACAGTAACTGCTTTGTTCTTCGTGTCATCTTTTCGGTCGAGGTGACAAAGCGTGGCTGCGTGTGGGCATTGTTACTCTATGCTATCGAAGGTCGAGGCATTTTGAGCAAGTTTGAGGGCGCTAAGAGGACTAGCGGCAAGGTTAAATTTCTGTACAATCGGCGACCGAGTGAAAGTCTTTGTTCTGACTCGGCCTCAATGACGGGCCTTGTTCCATTGACTGATGTATGTTGGACAAGGTGATAAGGAATAAGGTAATAGATTTTTATGATACCTTCCATTCGAATGGCTAAAGGCGAGCGGATATGTACCGGTCTTCTGGGCCCACGTGGTAATAGCACGTTCAGAGAAGAGTAAGGCTCAGATGCGACTTTGCTAGAAACCAAGAAGAGTCCAATTTTAATTGAATATTGCGTCTTCTTATACCTATAACACATTGTGGTTTCCATTTTCATTTGCGCGCCTCACGCATTCCATACCCGCGGATTGCATTCCACGCAACAACCAAGATGGACATGAATATGCCAGGCATGGACGTGGGCGGCGACTCGTCGTCCACGCCACTAAACGATACTGGTGTGGATTTCTCGAATGCAACGCAAGCAATGGAGTTTCTGGGGAAGATTCTCGATGACTCGGAACTCCAGATTGACGGGAATGCTTTCGCTAGATACTTCTGGTATGGCATCGTCGTTGTCATTGGCATCGCAGCTATCTTCAACATTATACAGAGATTCACCTTACAGCTAAGGTATGTTCTAGCTTTGACGATATCCCTTTACAGCTGCTGATGCATGTACCAGGATTAGAGCCGCTGCAGTAAAAGCGCCATATCCAGCAAAGCCTTCGAACATTCTAACAAGATGCATGGCTACCATTACGGCCATAGCTCGTGAAGTCTCGTACGTGCAGCTTACGCCGGCAAGACGCGCCTTCTGGTTCAAAGTCCCGCCTCTTGGCACTATCTGTCTTCTTCTTGCCTACCTCGGGTTTGTCCTTGCTCTCGAGTTCATCAACAATGATGTGCCAGGTGCGCAGCATTATACTGCGCTAGGAGTTCGTGCAGGATGGCTTGCAGTCGCCCAAGTACCGCTTCTTATTCTCCTGGCGGGCAAGAACAATCTCATTGGCTTCGTCACGGGTGTTTCCTACGAACGCCTCAATGTGCTGCATCGCTGGGTGGCTAGGATGCTCCTGCTTCTTGCGACCCTGCACCTTGGGTACCAAAATTACGGATGGAATGAATACGGGCTCATGCAAATGGAATGGTCAACAGACAGCTGTCCACCGACTGGTGTTGCGACTTATGCCATTCTGCTCTGGATCAATCTCAGCACGCTAGCACCCCTGCGCAATCTCTCGTACGAGTTCTTCGTCGTGCAGCATATCCTTACGTTCTTTGGCTTCATCATCGCCGTGATGCTTCATCTGCCATCCACAGCTCTTTACTCTCGAGTCTACATTTACATCCCAATCGCTTTGTACTTCCTCGATCGCCTTATCCGGACTTCCCGCTATGCGTACAATAATATTCGCCCTAGCCGAGCTACACTTTCACTCATGAACGGAGGTGTGACTAAAATTCGCGTTCCCGTCAATCACATCAAAAAGTGGAAGCCTGGCGCTCATGTACTTCTTTCAATACCACGTCTCGGTGCGGGACAATCTCATCCAGCAACTATAGCTTCGAGACCATCTTCGCACGGCAATGATCTAATCTTTATCCTCAAAGCGCACAGGGGCTTCACAAGGCGACTTATAACGTCTGCCGGCTCTTCGACTACCTCTTTATTGCCGAAGACGAAGCAAGAAGCGGCGCTAGCCTCGCAACAGACGCACACAGCTCTCATCGATGGACCTTACGGTGGCTCCCAAGCCGACTTTGCCGCTTTTGATACCGTATTGCTAATCGCTGGCTCCACCGGCGTAACCTTCACCCTCTCCCTCCTCCTCGACATCGCCCACCGTGCAACTTCCCAGCGATTACCAGTACGCCGGCTGGAATTCGTCTGGGTGGTGAAGAACACTTCCTGGACCTCATGGATAACCGAGGAATTCTGTTCTGCTTTCAAAGACCTCGGAAACGCTGGCATCGAAATCGAAATCAAGATCTTCGTTACCTGCGACGAAGCATTCATTGAGGAATCAAACCTTGGTGAGAAGACTGGATGTCAATGCGACAAATCTCTCGGCCCATGCTGTTGCGTCAAAGCCGCACAAGATGCAGATAGCGAGGACGCAAGTCGCAGCAATAGCGACATCTCAACAGACAAGCCCAACAATGAGAACAATGCACAGACAATGGAGATTACACCAGCGCCAGCGCCCGCGTACTCCTCGTCACAAGGCGCGCCTTGTTGCAGCAAGAAAGACACTTCACTTTCGTCGATAGCGGCGTTCAAGCCCGGCCGCCCTCCCATCTACGAATTGATATGGGATGTGCTTGAGAAGGCGGAGGGCGAGACGGGTATCGCTACCTGTGGACCGTTGGGGCTGAATGCGACAGTTAGGACCACGGTGGCGAAGATTAGTGATGAGAGGGCTGTGCATAAGGGGACTGGGGCGCAAGGGGTGTATTTGCATGCTGAGGGATTTGGTTGGTAGGGGAAGGGGCGTTCGAGGATGGGATAGGGTGCATTTTGGGTTTTAAGTGATACCAAAAGGAGTTTTGTAATTTGGATGAGGATATGAGAGACGAATTGATAATTTTAATGAGTACTTTGTTTAATTTGTTTACGAGTGTCCACCACGATCCAACTGCACCAAACGCCACAGCCCACGCTCACGACCTTCCCTTTACTTTCCCATTCACCTCTTACTCTCGTCCAGTCCTCCTCAAAGATCGTTTGGCCGGTGCCTAGCTGTCCATACTCACCTTCTCCAGTGACCCATACCGCCCCATCTGCAGTCAGCGCAACTAGATGCCCAGATCCAACACCCACATCAACTATGTCGACCCCGCCGTCGATATCGACAAGCCTCACTTCCTCATCATCCCCAGGCCTAGGCAAAGCAGCGACTCTCTTCGCTTCACCAGCTCGACCACCCCAGACGTAAAGGTCGTTATCTTCGCTTACCACGGCGCCGATCCAGCCACCGACAGCAACTTTTCGAATCGGTATCCCACCCAGAAATGCCATCGGACATGGTTTGTCCGCGGGATTCGCAGGGGTGGGACTCCGGCCAAGCGTCTGAGGATGCAGCGCAGAGCCGAACGTTAGCACTTCGTGAGCTGAGGTCAAAGCCGTGAAACATGTAGCGGATGCAAACAGAGAGCTCAAAGGTGCGAAAATGGGGTAAGTCGACGTGGGAGGTTCTGAGGACAGGAGATCCTCAAAGGAGGCAAATGTATGGAGTTGCAGCTTTGCCGTGGGCGGAGAGAGGAAGAAGTCTGGTGCGGCGCTGGAGTCTATGGGTGTTGGGCTGAGACCGGCCAGAGAGCGCTTGCGGGAGGCGCTGTTGGTGCAGATGCATACTTCCCCGTTGTCGGAGATGGCGAGGTGATCGAGTGCGAGGTTTTGGCGGACTATGAAGCTGGTTTCGCTAAAGTGGTGTTTTTTGAACTCGGGGGGTTTGTCTTGGACAAGGCAGAAGCGGTAGAGGCTTCCGTCTGTGGTCAGAGCGCCGAGAATGCCACTGGTGTCTCCAAAGATGGCTTTGATGTTTCGGGTTGGTGGGCCTTCGATGTGGATGGGTGAGTGGCTTGATGGGAGGAAGCCGTGATGTGTCAAGGTTCCGTCGACTTCGATTACGGTGGAGCTCCAGAGAGAGCAGCGGACATTGAGATGCGGCGACCTGTAGGCTTTCTCGAATTGAAGGATATCCTGATTATGGGACTGTTTCTTATTGGGAAGCTGATAATGAGCGTTAAAGCCACATATGTAGAGCTCCATCTCGTCTTGGATCTTTGAGAAGTCTGAAAGCTTCTGTCTATAACGTTCTTTTGATCGAAAAGCTTCCTTAGACAAATTCCATTCTTCTCATTCGATGAAGTAGAATAATAAATCAGTCAAGCTGCATACATTGACGACTTTCAGTGGATAAGTAATTTGACATTGATAAAGACAGGAAGAGCCAAGAAAGGACATGGACAGCATTGCGGCCAACAGAAGGATGCTCAACTAGTAGAGGCTTAGACTAAGACGTAGGAATAGGTGATACATATACATAGAGATCGTGAAACAGTACATCGATCCTCATGGCTATCGAGTCGCCAGCCTGACACCGCTGCCTTGCAGTCAGAAAGTATAACCTACAAGGTATGGGAAAGCTGGACATGGAGAGAGATTCGAGAGTAGTGGAACTCCACGAAGAATAGTTTGATATGACTACTTAGAACTTTGATATATCTACGACAATGTTGTGTTAGCGAGAGCACGAGTGATCCGCCACTGCATCCGAGCATCTCTCCTCTCCGCATCATGCGTGTTGGTGGAAACGACCGAGCAACATTCATGGCAATGCCCTCCGACTCGAGAATGAGAGGTGGCCGTCCGAAAATAATGTGCTGGAAATAAGCCGGTTATAGCTTCATAGGTGCGAGGGGAGGGGCCTTAAACTACGGAGACAAGACCCGGCCAAATGGATTTCGGCTATAGTACTTTCTCAGACACACCTGAAGGGCTGACGTCAAAAGCCATTCAAAGCCATGGGTGTTATGAAGTCAGAGCAGACTTTCTTCGTTTCAGCATTTGAGCTTTCTCCGCAATTGCGGGGAGACGCTTGTGCCCGATGGCCATCTGTCATTCATAAGTAGAAGCCATTGCCAGTCAATCTCGACTAACCTGACATTCCACACTGAGGGAAACGCTCTCTTGACTACAGCATATATACAGGAATTCATACATAATCTGTCGCAATGGCATCCACCAAGACCGTCGAAGTCCCCCATCTTGGAGGCATCCAGGCGGGCTACCAAATGCCTCACCCTTACGATTCTTCCAAGCCTACCCTTGTCCTCGTCAACTCTTTCACCACATCTTCAGATCTCTACAGGAGCCAATATGAGAATAGTAAACTCACTGATGCCATGAATCTCCTCGCCATTGAGCTCCTCGGACATGGCAAAACAAGAACCAAGTCTGAGAACTTCACATATTGGGATACAGCCATCATGAACCTGCAGGTCATGGAGGCACTAGGCGTCAAGAAGGCATTCGTACTGGGAACCAGCCAAGGTGGATGGATCACCGCTCGCATGGCCTTGCTTGCACCAGACAGAATTGAGGGTATAATCCCCTTAGGCACGTCAATGGACAGCGAGTCCGAACGGACACGCAAATTGGGTTGCTGGGACGGTATCGAAGCTAACACTGGTCCCATCAACAAGTGGACCACCACTCAGACTACACCTAACTTCGAGCCTGACGACGATTTCACGAATTTCTTGATCGACATCGGCTTCGGCAAAACTTGTGACAAGAGTCTTCGGGATTTCTGGAATAAGACTATCAAAGCTAACTATCAAGGTGACGACGGCAGGAGGCGAGCACGGATGGCTGCGATCAATTTGCGGGAGAGGGACACGCTGCATGGGCGGCTCTTTGATATTCGATGCCCCGTCATGTGGCTCCACGGTACTAGCGACGCTGTCTATTCGGTGGCCAACGCAGAAGAGGAGATCAAGCTATTTGTCAATTCGCCTGATGCTAAGCTGGTTACTGTGAAGGATGGGCAGCATTTTTTGAGCGCGAGTCATCCTAAGGAGGTGGATAATGCACTCATTGAATTTGTGGGCAAATTTCACAAGAAGTGAGTTCCTATGGCCATTGAATGATGAAGATATTGTCACATTCCAGTGTACATAAGTATATGTTTATATATATGTGTAACGGAAGTCTGCTTCGAATCTATTTCAAGGATGATTCTTATCTATTGTCTGGATGCCTGTTGCTCTTGTTGGTCCCAAATAGCAGAACATGGTCTGTTCAATCATCACCACGTGATTGCGCTGAATGCTTGAGTAAGGCCTGCTGCTATGCAACGACAAAAGGTCTGAAGAATCCAGACCGAGCTGTTTGAATGAAGGGAAAGCAGCTGTCATCATCGTCAAGTCACGCAGGCAGTCGCATCTGGTCTGCGGCCCTATCGAAAGCGGTTGATAACCCCTTTATCCTAGCAGGGAAGATGGTAACGGGAGGAAATTGGTACGAAGTGGGAACGAGTCCTCCATGCTCTGGGCCAAGATATGTACCCATTCGATGATGGAGCTTTTCCTCTGTCACGAGAATCACATCGTGGTGATGAAGGAAGACAGTTGGGAAGTTGTTTTGGCACAATGCACTAAATTTTGTCTCCTAGGCCAGTTTTGGTTGGTGAGTTTTCCCCCAGCGCTTAAACGCAGCCCGTCACATTAGCCAACAACCAATCACAAAACTACATTACCCTCTCCACAAGTCGAGATCATGCAAGCAGATTTAATAGGAGCAGACTCCCCTCTCTGGGTTGCGAGGACGAAATGTCGGGGGCCTTTGCATAATCCTTCTTGCAACAGCTTGCGACAACGTTGCAGGTATATAGAAACCCTACGATGTCTCCGACCCTCTACCTCTCATACATATATATCATACATACTCTCTTCGACACCGCAGTCACGGCCAACCCGACGAACATCTGGCACGTCAGCATCTGGGAAGCACCGGCGCCTCCACCAGGCAAAGGTCCCCCAATTGCAGCGTCGTCGTTACGAGACCTCTCATACCTTCCTGCCCAGATCTCAGCGATTGCAGGCGCATACGTCTTCTCCCTGCTCGTCATCGGCACTGCCATCCTGCTTGTGGGTCGTCGACTGCGTCGCGCAGCGCAAGCTTCACCGAGAACCCTGGCGATGGAGATGATGAAGCCTGTGAGGTCAGACGTGTCGAAAGCGTTTGATCCCTCGCCGATCTCACCAGCGACCAATAACACCTTGTACGGTCCAAGTCCTCAAAGTGCGGTGGACATGAAGAACATGTGGCCAAGTCCAAACCCGAATAAGAGTCCGAACATGAGCGTCAGGAACAGCGGCTGGGGTTCAATCTCTAGGGGGCATAGGCAGCAAGCGCCTTCGATTCAAAGCAGTATTATCACGTTTGATGAGAGTGTCATTGAAGATGATAAGGAAAGGAATCAAAAAGAGATGGAGCGATTATATGCAGCAGTGTTGGAACACGACGAGAAGAAGACCACATCCATAGCAGACTTTGGAGACGAGCCGCAGCACCCTCCAGAATTGGCACATCTTCGCACATCTCAAGCCGTGTCGACAGCCCCACTGCGATTAGACACCGAGTCACCTGCGAGAACCGCAACAAAGTCTCCTCGTGTTTCTTCGCGACCCACACCGCTGTCTTTGCACAGCCGCAATTCCTCGAGATCATCAATGGGTAGCTTTGGCAAGAAAAGAAGAAACAGAAGCTTGACAATCTCTCCACCAATGGGGTCACCGGACATGATACCTAATTACAATGATCACTACGGTGAGACTGAACCTCTCAGTCCACGCATCTATGACGATCCTGGACCTCCACCACCCACACCTCCTCAGCGGCAAGCTACCAGGTCACGAGAAGAGCAGTTAGATTCAACTCGGTTGAGTCCAAGAAGTGCTCAGTTCCGCGGACCTTCCATCCGAACTCCCCGCACCTCTATCCCTGCCTTGCCCGCAATCTCATCAATACCAGAGTCGCATCCCAGCCGTCCGACCTTTGTGAACAGGAACAACGACAATTCAGCGTCAGGACGAGACCTCACGAAACCAAAGAAAGCTCCTGCGCCTCTCCCTCTTCGCACCCAAGCACTAGCCAATGCAGGCACCGACTCACAGAACAGCTCTCAGCAGCTTCCATTACGGAGCGCCCCGCTACCTCTACGGAATCAATATCCCACCAACTACAACTCCGATCGGCCACCATCTACGATCAAAGCTACGGTCCTTGAGCGTCCAGCGCCGAAGATTAGTATTCGTACGCCAAGGACAGGCGTGCCGATGACAGGTGTGCCGATGACGCCGTACAGCCCATACATGCCAATGACGCCCCTCACACCCATGACGCCCAGCCGGCTCGTCACTAAGGCAGAGCGGAAGAGGAAAGAGAAGGAAGAAGGCAGGAGGGTAGCAACAATTGATGATGTTGTAGAAGAGGAAGCAGATACTTGGGGTGACGCGTACGGTAGTTAGTGGAACATTGATGAATGTGCTTCTTTTTGACACTGTATATACGCTCCAGCGGAGACCAAAACCATCTTTATTTGAAACAAGCCTATCTGGCACATTTGTTGACCAAATGCTTTCGTTTTGAACTTGCACAGTTATGGAAAAGATACATTCTAGTAAATTATCCCTGGAGCTGATAGAGTACCTTATTGCTTGCTCGAGTCGCCCAGAGGTTGTACATAGGTCCAGGATGCTAGCTGAATCTTTCGCAGGCGTCCGCGGTATATTACTTGACTATTTAGTGGTCACCTTCAGCTAATTTCAGCAAGGAAACCCAACGACACGAGCGAGCGTCTAATATCTCGTCACCCTGCATGAAAGCAGCCATCACTTTGACACTTGGCAGCCTAGAGTGATTGGAGACTGCGTGGACGGCGTAAAGGAGCTAAGGCTACGAAGCTGAAGCTTGTATTTCCCGACACTCGCCAAGAAATGGAGAATTCAATGACAGGCTTGGAAGTAAGGTAGTCCCTGTGTCGACATTGACGATCTGGAATGGTCAAAAATCAGCATGCCTAGTCAAGTCCGGTTATCGAATGATTTTTCATGACTCATGTGAGTTGGGCCAATAGTGAAGTAATGCTTACCTTAGCGAGCAGGCTTCTTTTATGGCTTGCTCCCTCGCTAACGCAAAGCGATTTCTCTCAATGGCATAGAAGCAATTCCTAGGTTAACGTCTGACCACATAGAGCAACGCAAGAGTAAGTCGCTCGTGAGGTAAGCGGATGGCTTCTTTACTGGCATAGTCAAGTCCCACGAGCCTAGGAGGCTGCTTTGCATTGTTTTTGACTGGAACCTAAGATCTTGAGTCATTAGACTGGTATTACATTCTGGCTCGCTATGTGACTTTTTCAGTGATTGACATATATCACCCAATAATACTCCGCTCGAATCAATGCTTATTAGACTGCCGGCTCCACGCAGCAGCCTTGTAATTGTCTTAAGGCAGTCTCAGCATCTACTCGCGGTTTTTTTATGGGTCTCTTTTGAGGATGTGTGTCTTCTCTTGAATTCTACATGAGCAAGACGTAGGGTATCTCATACCCGACTCTAGAAAAAGGCATCGCTCTGGCAAGCAAGTCCACGTTAGGTGTCTGGACTCAAGGGAATAGCACGATGCAAGCTGCGGTTTCGAAAGTGTTTCCTTTCTGCGAATGAGTATGGCCATCAATTCGGCGAAATAGTATCCTAGCATTGCTAACGAAAATAGTCGAGCTTGAAAAGTAATAGTCTCGCTCACGTTGAAGCGAAAGGTAAGACAACTTGCGAGTCACCGTCGGAAGCTTCGAATTAGCGAAGTCTAATGCACTGGAGGAGGAAATATTCAGGTCACTGCCACTGATCCCTTTCAGCCTCCTCCAACAGTAAAGTAAGAAGCCTCGCGCATCATGTCAGTGGGTCTAGACTGATGTGCATCACATTCTGGATTCTACATGAGTAGATACCTTTTGGATTGATACTTTGCTTAGTAAGGTGGATCTCCTTGCATAGTCTGGCCCTTTATGTGTCATTTCATTCTTCTGGTGCGCGATCTACCTGAACATTGTCTGAAGTGTGAAATAGCTTTTTCGACAAACATATTGAGTACCGAATGGGCTATTTGTCCTGTACTATCAAGGAGAGATAAAACCGACAGCCGTTGTTCTGGAGCAAGTTGTCTGATCCAACAGTTCTAGGAACTTCACGCGTGCAGACTGGCCACAAGGCAGAAATGGAACGCCGATTCTCTTCGAACAACCAGTGGGATCGACAACATGACAAGCAACAAAAGCTGATGGTGTCTCGAATGATAAGAGTACCATCCTAAGTCGCTACAAACTACCAAGGACGTCGACAAGTGCATTAGATGCGTGTAATTATAGCACTTGTTCCGCAATTTACTGTGCAGACCTGGATCGTCGTCGTCGCTCTTTATATTCCGAAAGTTGAGTGTCTAGGTTCTGAATCATTAGAGCGAGCCTTGCAAAAGATTCAGGCTCACAAGACTTGTACTTTCACAAACATCAGAGGTCATTAACGGCAAGCCTGATACTCTTCACTTATGTTTGATCGAAACAAAGACTCTCCTGCGCTATTCAACAACAGTGACTGTCCTGCGTAGTAGGATACGTGAGTATAATGTTTCTTTTTCGTGAGTCACGTTATGCGGAAATATAAGGTGCACAGTGCTGTAAGTGGTAAAGAACCGTCTCATAAACACTTTCTCAATCAGGGGCTGCGAGTACCTCAAGTTGCGGGTGAAATGTCGCCCTCTGAGACAAGACAAAGGCTATCTTGTAAGCCAGCAATGGCATTATTGAGTGGTATTCCAAAGCGATAGGAAAGCTTTCAAATATAATCTTGAGCAGCATGTGGGTTCTTTGCAGCATTTAAACAAGTACATCTGCTTGTGTTGAGATGTCTCAAGCACAAAATGTGGTGCTGCTTGATATTCGTTGCAAGCAAACCAATATAATTATATATTTGAGCTCCTGGACAAGCAAAGATAGGGCTGTTTACCGGTCAACGCACTGTGACGGTGAGTTTAGCGAGAGTGGCCACTTCATAGTAGGCTTACTTCCGGTCATGTTTTTATGTTATCACCCACACAATGGCTCCAGATCAGCCCCCAAAGCGCTACAAACCTCGCGACTGGACCCCAGAAGGGCGCCAGAAGCGTTCAAAAATGCAAGAAATGCAACTAAAGATCCGGGAGAAAATCGCGTTGAGGGAGGCAGAGGAGGAGAAAAAGGAGCTAGAAAAGGCGATAGCGCTGAGGTAAGAAGCCCGGAGTGATTTTGTTTTCACAATCGATGCAGAGTTTGTCCTGATTGGTCACTAGCCTAGCAATTGAGGTGCCACAAGATGACCCGCAAGGCTACCCCTTTCCCGGCTATGACCCCTCCGCACTATTCAGATTTCTGGATCTTCCCCAACATCTACGACATCGCATCCTCTACCATGCCATCCCCAAGCGTACAATCGCCCCTCGATACAACCAGGGTAGTGTTCAAGAAGGGTACGAAGCCACTAAAAATCTCATCGACGTTAATATAGCACCAATCGTCCTCGCCATTGGCAACAAAGCGTTCTACTATGCTGCCACAGCAGCGTTCTATGGCAACAACATCTTCACATTCGATGATCCTACGCTCGCACTATGGTGGTTGAAGCGTATCGGAACCAATCTTCGCAAAGTAAGACACTTGCACTTCAACCTCGGTGACGGAGAAGTAAACCCTTCCATGAGTGTGAGATCAGAACGAATCTGGCAAATTCTTTCCACCTGGCTACTGCCACGTCACAAACTATCGAGCATTCACATCAATACCAAGGAATGGGACCCTCGACCGACCAGAGGCTCAAAACCTCTTCGCGATCCACAGATCTTTGCAACGAGACACAAAGTGCTAAGAACACTCCTCAAATTCCGTGGCTTCAGCAATGTCAAGGTTGTTCCTGGGCGATGGGTGAACCGTTTTGAGGCTGGCGTTTTGGAGAAGGCTATGCGACTGGAGATTGGAGAGACTAGTGAGGTCGTGGAGAGGTATGATGTGAGGCTTGAGAGGCAGCTGGCATGGGAGTTGACTGGAGATGTACGATGATGTTCGGTTGGATACCACTGTTGCGCAACGCTTCATCTCATTTTTGAGTGACGAAGGCGCCATCACAGGGGTACGTTACCATTGTATGTGTATCAGAGCAGGGCTAATCCCGGTCTTAGGTACGAAAGTCAGGTCCATGAAGGAGGTTATTGGCTCTTTTTTCTTGTTCAACAGTGTGGAACGTGGTTTAATATGAGGTAATTCGAGTGGTACAAGCCATGAGATGGGCTTAAAAGAAAGACAATTATTCCGTCTCTGCATTCTTCTCTACCATACTATCTCTATTCACCCTATCATTTGATCCCCCAAAATCATCACGAAGACCACAGCCATGGCATCCAACCCTTACACGACCATCCACATCAACACTGGCCCCACCGCAGGCTCTACTCCATCGACCAGCCACGCCGAATCTACCAAAGACACTGCAAAAGAGACCCCAAACCCCGAACCCACTACAACCACAGAAACCCCATCCTCATCCTCTCCCCTCCACAAACCCCAAACGCTCTCAG
>JASZXT010000530.1:0-18826 GCA_035521555.1 Lecanoromycetidae sp. Uapishka_2 | reverse complement strand
GAAGGGGAGATGCAGAGGATGAGGATGGATGATGGTGGTTCGGATGTAGGCTAATTCGTGTGTGAAGTTGCTTGTGGGTGTAGTGTCACGAAGACGCCGTCTGGAGGGGAGGAGATCGTGGTGCAGGGCGACAATAGCGATGATATTTTCGATTGGGTGGTTGATGTGGGAGGCATACCAGATGATAATGTGGAGTGTATTGAGGATAAGAAGAAGAAGAGTGCCGGGTAAGGGCTGATAAATTGGTGTGGTGAGCGGTACTCTGTATAGGTGAGAGCACGCTCTATGTGCCAAATCGAAAAGAAAAAAAATGAATGCTTTATTCTGATGACCAAGGATTTACGAACCCACCTGATGAGACCGCACCTGAAACCTCATACAGTCTCGTAACAAAGGTCATTCCACGCTAACACCTCATAGCTTTTTCTCGCTTCCAGGGTGTCAATCTGTTGGCGGAAGTTGTTGGAGCAATAGAGCTGGCAATCCCTTTGCATATTCCTCCTCCCATTGTTTGTCGCGCTCGTGAATTCGCCACTAGACCGATGGCCTTGACTGAGTTTGCGAAAACAACGATAAGTGACGAATGGAATTGTCTGAGGACATGCACGCTTCGGGCACGAGCAATTGCTACGAAGAAATTTGCGTCGTGTTCCACCAGTACTGAAAATGCGATGTTTGTCTGTCTCCAGATCCTCTGTAATGGCAAAATGCGATAATTATGCCGACTGCCATTTCGATGCTAGTAAGGTAACACGCCAAAAGCGCTGTGTTGCCTGCAGACCTCAAACCAGTGGTGGGTGTAGCAGTGTACTACATACTGTTTGTGTGTATGAGATTAAGACGCTTCCCACGGCCAATACGAATCCTCTACCGATCCGGCTTAGGTACGACCATCCGTCTTTTGTGCAAGAGCGTCTACGCGACTTGATGTGAGATGCCAACTTTCGACGGGCGTGGAGAAGAGAGGAAGGGAAGTTTGTTGTGAAGACAGACTTTATCGGCGCTTTCGAGTAATTGACAGGCCATTTTCCCCAAATGGTTCCGCTTTTGGTAGTCTAGCGATTTTGGCGTGCTTCTGATATCGAGGGAGAGCATGTTCCCAAGGCTTACTTTTTACTCTAGTCTTGATTTCCTACATGACCCTTCTCTAATTCTACCATGTTCACTTATCGATGGAAAGCATCTCCCAATAAGGAACCCAAGATAATCACAAACATCTTGTCTATCATACATCACTGAAAAGCCACTCCGTTTTCCGTGTGTCTCGGATGCAATGTGCACTGACGTCTCGGTCACGTCCCCAAAAGTCATGGGAATATCGGCGATGCGCGTGGTTGATGGTATTATGGTAATTTTGCAGCCTAACGGACCAGAACGAGGTCGGATCGGCAAGGGGATTGGAACACGACATCTTCAGCGACAGAATGCTGCTATTGTTGTAGTGTAGGTGTAAGTTGGGAGAAAGATGGAGATACTTGGTCCATATTGGGGTAGCTGGAGTCGAGAAGAAAGGAATAGCTATTTGTTATCTGGGAATTTTGCTTGATCGAGGAGGGAGCTTGCGGTGATGGGACTCTTGTATGGCTTCCTTGTCCCTCGGGACAATCTTTGACGAGAAATGATTGAGGCAGATAGGAAGGCAAAGCTGCGGAGACGGGGAGAATGCTCATGAGTCTGCAGATGAGTTTGCTATTCTGCGAGGAGATGCTAAGACGTGATGTGCCCAGTAAGCTACTATGAGATAAAAATGGATCGAAGTGGCGGTCTGCTCTATCGCATCACGTGTGAAAGCTTCGCCTTGGTTTAATCTGCCTTGTCATGAGGAGAATACCCGACCAAGTCGTCCATTTTGTCGTCAGTGGTAACACATCCGCATGATATCGACTGGGATAAATTGCAAGCGGGAAAAAGAAATGCTGGGTGTACGTATTTGGACGCTTTGGTCTGTAGCAAACAAGCTGCCGAATATCAATGAACGGAAGAAATGCAAGCACAGCATGAACTGTATTGACCGTTGGGTGAAGGTAGAGTGACCTGGCATATTAGTCACACTGCTCATCTGGGCCCACGATGAGTACGACCACTAAGGTCTAGCGAACAGAACCAACCCGCCAACGAATGCGCGCTCCATACGAGAAAACGAAATTAGAGATTGGAGCGATCAATCTTTTCAAGCTACTCCATTACCATACCGCTGGTCTAGCTTCGCCATCGCTCGCTGCCTGTGCCTGCGACGGATCCATAAACCAATGAGAAGTAGCGGGTGGATGACTGTATAGCGAAACAGACGGCCTTTTCGTCCATGATATTTATTCTGTACGAGAGTCTTGCCGCAAGTCAAGGCGAACGAAGTTTGAAAGCGAGTATTCGACACAGCTCTTTTCGCATGACAATGCATACAGTCTGAAGACGGTGAAAGCTTTGTTGAAGTAGAGATTTGGTTGTTCGCAATGCAAAAAGATAACGAGCCCATCAGGCTCAATACAGGGAATTCGGCTGCCAAACGTTTGAGTGACGGAGAAGGTAGGCTGCCTGTGTCCGCTACTAATGGCAAGATAATACTTCTGATAAGCTTTCAAGCATGCGTATAAGTTGTTCGAGTCTCGAATATTGGCAGGGCTGATGAGGAACATGTCCGTAGTGGCTTAACAACATCGTGCAATACCACGGCGGACTTGCCTGCGTCCAAATGATCAGGATGATACATTACTGATAAGGCTATTGTTTGTATTACAATACACACAAGTCTGAAGACGGTAGAAGTTTGGCTTCTTGGATTTTGTCACCACCTTCTACAACGACTTCTGATCGAGTACTGGCGTGGCAACAAGAGTCAACGCTCCATTCAACATATGTTGACGGCTTTCGGCGTTGATGGTCAAGTCATCAAGCCATCTCTCTGGTCTTCTGGTCGCAATATGATGGGTCTTTTCTCTTGCGGCAGCTTGAAGCATCTTCCGCGCACTCTTTGCACGTACGCAGATACAGGTCAGCTAGCTGTTGAATTCATCTTTCCCGCTTGGATTCTAGCCCCTGAAGACAGGCGAGACGAAGTCGCGATCCCGCGAATTGCCGGATTGGGATAGACACTAGTCGCTAGTGGACTCGAGGATCTCCCTAGTAATCCCGGTTCAACATCTGTGAGGACGCCACCATCTGACAGGTCCAGCCTCGCGTGGCCCACTAACGACAAGTTTGGTTTAGGTTGGCTATCGAGGCTATTCATCGTCCCATTTCTGGTATATTTCATTTGTTTAGTTCACTTTAGCATGCCAAAGCCTTTCCTTGGCAAGGGGGGAAACATGGATGATGGATTTCCGTTACGGTGAGAGGGTGATTAACGAGATTGTGCTCTACAGAATCATGCTATTGAATAATATCATCATGTCACCCGCCGATGTCTTTTCCTTCTGGCTCAAGCTTTGCTTTCACCTCTGCATACCCTCTGCCTACCAAACTACCTCTACTGTGCTTCCTTTGCAGCAGCAACAAGATGTCCATCGCACCATCCACAAGCAACATTTGTCATACTCCTGCTTTCAACTGCTACAACCGCCTGCGAGGTTTCCAGCAGGCACAAGATTGGTGCTTGCACCGCTGCGAGCCCTTCCTTGTTCCCCCTCCAGCATCACAATGCCCTCAGAATAACCCTCTGTGCGAACTCCTCGCCGAATTGGAGCACAAGAGTAGCCACGATGCTGCAACGATCTGGTAAATCATAATTGCACCCCTAACCTGGGAATATACGCTCATCGATTAGTTCGTGCATTGGGTATGGTCCCGAGCCAGTAATCATCAGCGTGCCCGGACATCAGACCAGCACTCATTCCACAGCTCATACCACCTCGCACTCGATCTCTTCTTCTTATGTTTCATCACACTCCACTTCCCTTACGACCTCAACTCCCCATACCACCTCAGCTCCCCAAACGACATCCATTCCCCATACGACTTCGACCTCTCACCATTCAACAACGGCTTCAAGCACGAGACATTCCACTAGTACTACATCAACATCACACAGCTCCTCGTCAGCAATTTCCACCACAAGCCACACTTCATCCACATTCAGCCCCACAACTTCCTCCATAGCAAGCAGCTCATCACATCAGACATCGACAGCACACTCATCTTTCAGCCTCTCTTCTTCCCACGGAGCATCATCCACAACACCAACCTCCTCAGAGACTTCGACATCACTCTCAACCTCATCCGAACCCCCAACACAAACAAGCTCTGCTCCTTCAAGCTCAACGCCATCGTCATCTTTCACCACATTAGCTCAATCCTTGACCCTAACTTTACCAACTCTACCCATCACCAGCATCACCAGCATCATCGCAACATCGTCATCAACAACGACCTCATCAACACCATCAACCTCATCCACCACACCCCCACAACTCTCATGCACCGAGGACTCCGACGATGAAGAGAACATATGCGGCACCTTACAAGGCATCTACACGCCCTCCCCAACCCAAGTCAACAGCCTATACAGCAGCACTATCGCCGACTCGACGGATGCTTGCGCCGCTGTATGCGCCGCCGATACCACGACCCCATGCGCCGCGTTCTCGTATGGGCTTGCTGATGATGGTGTGACGGGGCTGTGCGCGCTGTATGATGTGGGGAATTATCAGAATCGGTATGAGACTACGTATACGGATTCGCCGGCTGATCAGACGTTTTATGATGTGGGGTGTTTTGATTGTACGGCTGTGGCTCAGCGACGATTTCGTGGATAAGTGGGTCTGGGCATGGGGGGAGGTTTTGGTTAGGTTTGTTTTGCTGGGGGATTGCTGAGCGAAGAGATTCCCGATAATATTAATGTTAATATTAATTGCTCATCCCTGGTCTGCGCAATCCATGATAACTACCGACGAAGTATTGTAGCCGCTCGTGGAGAGGGAAGCTAGCATTATCGGGTAAAAAGTTCCTTCTAGCCTCGCGCGGTCCTTCGTCCCCCAACTCTCCTTGCATTCGCCAGTCCCCTCAGCAGCAAAGACATTTACTGTTCCTCATCCACTTCACCAAATCATATGTATATTCCTTATGTAGACGCACTCCTCATATTGATTGTAAACCAGGCAATAGAATATATAAGCCTTCCAGCCAAACCACAACAGAGAACTGTCACAAATACAAGCTACACATCAAGCGAGTCAGAAATGAACGATTCTTTGCTAGTTGTGCAGTAGTATATTATTGCTTCGGTGTCTTATCTCTCGCAAGCCGGAAGGGTGATTAAGTAAATGTCCTAGGGAGGTCTTGTACTCCACTGATGAGGAGCGATATTGTTCAAGTATGTAGGTGAGAATTTTACCGGGTTTATATACATACTACAGATACGATACTGTATATGGGTTTCGGAGAGAAGCTATGCATATATTATATTTTTATGTAGGTCTGCGGTCTATATGTATATACCAGGCAGTAAGTGATTTCACCAAGAGCATTCTATTGACTTATGAGCGTATGGTGAACACTATTTATGACAATCATGCATGCGTGCGTGGTCGTTGATGTGGTGTAAAGCCGCATTACATTGAGTTTTAGACCTAAGAATCGCTTTCGAGCATGCGTAAGGTTTCTTTTTAGCATATGCTCGTTCGCAAAAACGGACGGGCGGGGGCTTGGTTGCGTCTGAATTGAACGTTCTACTGTGAGAATCACTACCGGTAAATCCCTGTTGAAAGCTTTTCGGATATACTTACCAGCAGCGTCTGCCAAAATCCTGCCAACTTGACAGCTATGTACAGCGATACGAAACGGGAGAGGGTTCCTCTTCACGCCAGCAGGCAGGCTTTCTGAGTAAGAAGTCTCGCAGGGAGAGCTCTCCCAAATGGGTGTGTATTTGATTTGATTTGATTCGAATGGTGATGTGTCCAATGCTGTTTTATACAGAACGTAGATATGATATATTGCATCGCCACAATCTCTGTCCACATTTAAGAAAAGTAAATAGAATTGCCAGTCATCATCGAGTACATGGCCATCAACATTCCTCCCTAACATCAAGGCTAATTTGAACACTAAGATCAGCCTTGCAATTTCGACGTAGCTCATGCTTGCTAACTTGGCCATCAGGCTCAGAATCCATCAAGGCTGAGAGTTGATACCTTTTGGGGGTCCTGCAGTTTCGTCGTTTTCGACTCGATCCAAGGAAGGTGTCTCTTCTTGTTTCCATTAAGGCTAGGAGTTGATACCTTTTTTGGGGTCTTGCAAATTCGTTCTACGATACAGACTAACTGAGAGGTGGCACATCTCCCACGAGCTCAGCAATAAGACCCTTGCCGCATTCCGCACTACTTCGACGAGCGTTCTCGTCTTTCGCAACCGGTACATCTCGTAACTTCAGCGAAGGCCGCAGGCTCTGATTTTTCCAGCGGTTTTCGCGCTGGGAGTTTGGCCTCGATTGCCGAGTTGGCCGGATTCACCTAGCGCTGAGCCACCACTTTCTATAATCTGCCGAGGTGTTGTGTTCCGCTCAGAAGGCAAAGAAGAAAGACCACCGATAACAAAGGATTTCCGACCGAGATGAGTAGGTACTTCAGGAACAGGGGTACATCAGACATCGTTATTTCCAATTTGTGGCGGGCGATATGCAACTTTTTTTCCAAATCGCTAACTCTCTTGCGCAGTCTGTTCTGTTTAGAGATATCCTTCCTCGATAATTATTGCCGAAGCCCAAGGTCCGCAGATCCCGGTGTTGCAGCGTCAGCTGTCTCCGTAGTTGGCGAGAAGGCTGCTTCAGTGGCCTTCTTGGTAGAGGGCAGGTATATCTGCGATCTAACCTTCTTCAGATGTTGGTAGGATGGCTTGTGAAAGTGGAGAGACGATTCCGTCGTAGCCTTGTGCTGCTGGAGTGCCATTTTCGCCTGCTGAAGCTTTCTAACCACATCTCTAAACAATGGAGGGATGGCGCAGCAACCAAGAACACTCCTAGCCTGGCGCAGTCAGAGTGCGCGCAAAACCCTCAGAGCAAATCCAGCCAATCGCAACGCATATTGATGAAGCTAACCTAGTTTACCGTGCCGAAGAACTAGCGCAACTCTTGCCTTTTGTGGTTTTATATCACTAAAGCCTCTCGCACTGCTTCAATCTATGGCAATCTGTTGCACACCAGCGTTGCAACCTAGGTTTCAGCTTTATGGCCCATGATATCACATAAAAAGGTCCTACTCGACCACCCGCACTCCAACAGCCCCCACCCCTTGCCATGTCCAAATTACAAAAGAAGCTCATTCCCCCAGGCTCTACTCTTCCGAAGAGCAACAATCATATCCATGACCCCATATAACTCTTTTCTTGCTCTACCCAAAACAAAATGCTCTCCTCCCTCCCTCACGTTCTTCTCTTCACCTTTGTAATAACCACCCTAACCACGCTCGGACTCGCCGTCCCCGTTTTAGAAGACAATTTCCTTAATCCCAACATACTGATAGAACGTGGAGTCGCACCTCCGATTTGTCTGTGCGACGGCGCGGTATGCAGAGACGCTTTGGCGTGCTGTGACAACAAATGTACCGGACCGTATGTTGTAAGTCGATGCCAATTTTCCTTACCTGTGGCGTTGGGGGAGAGGCAGATAGATGGTGGAGTCGTTTGTTTATTGCGTCTTCTACGGTTCATCTTTGACGTGTGTGTGGTTGGATTTCGTCGCTGATTAGCACTTCTGTGTAGCTTGCCACGGTATGATCTCCACCCCCGCCTAGATGGTAGTTAAACGTGTGAGTGGCTTACTGAAATGGTGGATTAGTATAAAACTTGTGGGGGGAAACCTTTGGCGAATCAATGTATTGAGTGACGGAATACTGGAGGAGGTTGTTCATGTTGGGGTGTTGAGTTTGGGTTGAGCAGAATTGCTCATTGGTTGCGTGAAAGGATTTGGTGGTTGTGCTTTGGGATGCATTGGACGCAGAGAGAGCTGTATACTTCCAGAATTTGAGCCTTGCTAGTCGTGGGAAGAAGTGGGGAGAAGCAACAGCTGTTCTATAAATTTCCAATTAGCTACGAGCATTTTCCTTGCGCACTGTGTTTCGGTATGCGAATCAGAGTTTGTCTGCATTGCAGCGGTTATCATGAAAGATACAAAACCATGTTCCT
The DNA here is from genome assembly GCA_035521555.1 of Lecanoromycetidae sp. Uapishka_2. NCBI lineage: Eukaryota > Fungi > Ascomycota > Lecanoromycetes > Lecanoromycetidae sp. Uapishka_2. The sequence goes on along the minus strand of JASZXT010000530.1, from coordinate 10,717 downwards.
TACCTTGCTTGGTACAAGTCTCATGTCGGGTAGCTACTTCCCAATGCAATATCTCTTTGTGGAGATGCACTGTTAGATAACGAGTAGGATCCGAACTTGTACGATATAGCTTGCGTCCGAGAAGCTACCAAACACCACTTAAGAATAGAACGGTAGAGGATGGTTTCGAATCCCAACCGCCGTGCTATATCGCAAGAGGACTGCATCAATACGGGGCATATCGCAGGATTGTGCCTTGAGGCCATGTAAGCACTTTTAAAGCACTCCTTACTGTTTTTCTCTGGGTGATAGAAGAAATCGATACACATCAGATTTAGGGCCGCGGAATTTGAGTAGCCACATTTTGCAATGAAGATAGCTTACGAAGTCTACATTTCGAAGACCCTAATACCTCTCAACAACCACTTCCGGATTTCCTATGAGCGCTACGATTGCAAACAAGGTCACCCTTAGTCAAGTAGCGTCCCAACCTTTCACATCCTCTCCCTTCGGTCGGGACGTCCAGTCTAAATTACATGACACACGCCTCCCTCCGACCAATCGCTTGCTCTCCTGCCGGGCAAGGGTTGATTTGGACGCCCGGTGTAGGATGGCAAACGTCTCCATTCGAGGTTCCTTCCCAGCAAGTATTGTCTTAGCATTGGCAGTAATCGGCGACAGCCCTAGTCAGAAAGTAAGATCAGCGATACCCAGATACAAGGAGTAAAAGATTCTTCCAAGACGAAGGATCTCCAACGGATGGTCCACTTCATCCGGCAAACGAGGATGTGTAGAACGCGCTGTGCGAGCTGCCACTGTGTGACAATGCCCACTTCTTTGTTGTTCAAACACAACAAACTCTCGATAGCAAGGCATCTCGGTTGGTGATCAACACTTTGACTGACTCTCCAAGCGATCAGCTTTTGACAGAAGGACAGGAAAACGACACATCGGCATGGCATCTTGACCAAGCTAAAGCTTTTTCGAAGAGCCTTGTAGTGGGTGGCTTCAAAAGCTGGAAGTCTGTATGGGTAGAACAATGGAAGCAAGATGTTCATTGGATATACCACGATGATACGGAAAATATGCGATGTACGCGCACCCTTGCTACATTCTTCTCTGAACAGAAGATCCAGGACAAAATGTCGCCACACGGAAGAACTCAGTTGGCGTCTCTTGCGGCGATAACTTACGTACACTTTAGTCAGCTACGATCAAGCTGCAGAGATATCCAGCTGTCCAGCTTCAGGTATTTTCAGGAGCTTGGCGAAGAGAAGGGGCATGGGATCATGATGAGGCTTTGATTTTCCGGCCATATCTTGAGATCGGACTAGGTCGTAAGCTACCAGGTATCAAGATTGGAGCGAGGAGTGGTGTTTCGCAAACCCATAACTCCTACATTGTTAGCCTGGGCCTTTTGCTCTTCCAGATTAGTTGCTGCTCGTCCTTGAGCCTTTCCACGAGCTCAGATGCAGGACGAACAGCACTGCGGCGATTTGCACCAACTAGACTTGAAGGTATCTGCTCGATTTACCGAAACTGTCCAAAGTTGTTTGCAGTATCCCAGCAGAGTCGCTGGGGCTGACTGGAGATCGGAATGCCGCTTTGTTGAGGGGGTGGTGTCTGAGCTATTCAAACTTCAACACGGACTTTATGTCTGAACGAGATGATAGCGTCTTTAAATTTCGTTCCATTTTACGAACTATACTCAAATCACGGTCAATAGGTCACCGCGATTGATTATATTATCATTTTTACCTCCGTCCTTCATTCAAGACGCTGGTTCCTTACATCCATTTCGTCCAAATGAACCACTCTCTATCATCACTGTTTCTGTGAGATTGTGCGTGATATAGCCGTAAACATGTAAATTGACAGTAAGACAGCATACTTTGCGCGATGATGTGGTTGTGGGATTGTATGGTGCTGTACCGTATCGTAAGGATTAACCGACATCCAGTGCAGCACAGAAGCGTGGACACAATGGCAGCTTGGCCATGCACCAATCAACTACAATACGGTTTACGGCGCATGATCTGAAACACCGCTTGCTTGGTATCGTTAATTTTCGGAATCCTTTCTGACCACCATATCCCTTCGCAAATGCCTGATGACGGCTCTATTCGTTTCTCTCTCGGCCTTCAGACTCTCAATCTCACCCTGCAGCTCCGCTAGCTTCTCATCTTTGGTCTTGACCATTTCGCGCGAGACGTCTCGCCCCTTCATGATACCCTTGGTATACAACACATGCTTATTACAGATGGTCTTCATCACTTCCCTCACCTCAGGTGGCAGAGTGATATGATGGCTCTGGAGAGCGCTTAGCACTTCAGATGCTAATTCTGACTCTTGGGTTGGAGGAATGTCTTTGTAACGGATTGGGGTAGGCGTTTCAGCCGGTACAGGACCGGCGCCATTTGCAAACAGCCCGTTGCCTGGCGTGCCAGCGGCAGGTGTTGTAAATACATCCTCCCCTCTAGCTCCTGTCGAAGGCGTTGGCCAAGCAGACTTTCCCATAACAACATCTTCTGACGCCATCTCATCGTACCTGCGTTTGCCTGGCGTAGCGAGTGTGTCTGTCTTCACAGCTTTCCGGGGTGTCTCTGGCGGTGGCATAGAATGCCCACTTGAAGCTTGATCAGCAACTTTGGACAACTCATCATCATCGCTTGCAGGCCAGTCGTAGAACTCTTCCTCCGAATCGCTTCCCTGGGTTGTAGCTGCTTGCGTCCCGTTGTCTACATTTGTATACAATGGCGCGCTTCGAGGAGTCTTGGAAGGTGTATAGGGTGTTGCGATTTCTGGACTATCCAGTCTGTAGCGGCTCGAAGTCTGAGGCGTGACGAGGCCATATGGCGACGCCTTGCTTGGTGTTTGGGGAGAAGGGAGTGGTTCAGAGCGCGAGTTGTTCAACACAGCTGCCGCCTCTCGACCTTTTGCCTCGTCATCCCAGAGAAAGAAGTCACAGCGCTTTGGCTGAGCTTTCTGGCACGTGTGGACTATGAGAAAACCCGTGTCAGTCTTTGACCAATCAATCTGTTGAAGAGGCTTGCGCACACCAACGTCCATGGTTTTTGCCGCCATTTTTCGTCTGGAAGTGCTGAGCTGGCAGCCGAGGATCGCAGTTGCATTGCCATATACCATCTGAGAACAAGCCTTTCAGTGGAACTTTTAATACCGAGCCATGGCCTCCACGTCCTCCCCCACGACCTTTACTGCGGCCCTTAAACATAGTGTGCTAGACCGAAGGCATGGTAAGCCATGTTGTCAGGCATATCCATCTGGCTTTGAGAGCACACTGTGTGTTACAAAAGTACTCGACACAGTGACGTTCAAGTTCGAGCCTACATGATTGGTTTCAAAAGACAGAGGCGAATCTGTTGCCAGAGAGATACGGATAGACTTAGCGCTAACCTTGGTCTTATCGATTAGAACTATCGATGTGTAATGTCCGAACCAAGATTGGCTACTTCGGACCGGACAGCTAGCTCGGCTCCTTGGCTCATGGTTGAGAAGACTCCAATAACGGTCGATCTTTCATACACCTCACTTAGGCATGACTGCTCATGTTTCGCGACCTTCATAAAGGAGAAGGCTTGGAGAGGGAATATGGAAAGTGGTAAAAGGATGGCTGAGGGTCGGGTGTCTACCTATGGAATACTGGAATAGCACCATTTCCCTTTTCCACACCTGCTTTGACCTCCTCGTTCATGTCTTATGCCCAGAATCGAAAGCTTTGATACTCATGGAGTTCAATGCTAGAAAGTTCAAATAAGATCGCTTTAACAACTTACGAAGCTCTAGGCTGTATGACTTTCGAAACAACTATCCAATTAAGGTATATAAGCTAAGATTACGAGCATGTCCATCATTCAGCTGTATGGCTTTTCAATTTATAAAAACCCCAAAAGTGCAGCGTTCAACTATGCCTCTTTCGTCTTCTTCGTGATTGGCTCTCCTCTACCACAAAAAACCCTAATTTGCTACAGCACTTGGGTTCAAGTCCCCAGATCTGAAGCCACTTAAACCTAGCGTTGCATTCGCCGATAATGCGAACCAGTTTGTACATACAGAAACTCCATTGGCCATTGCAATCTTCCATCGAGAGTCCGGGGGTCAAGATGAGACATCGGATCAAATTCAACAATCTCGAGTATCTGCTTCTGTAATCGGGGCTTGACCGGTGTCCCACGCGTGCCATCTAGAACTTCGCTATCAATTCCATAGACAACAATTATCCATTCACGTCTAAATATTTGGCTCTTTTGCGATTGCATAAAGCTCTCATGGTATAGGGTGCAAATCACTACCGTAGATTGCAATGCCTGTAATTTTGCAGACCGCATCATTTGATTCAGGGACGGTAATCCTAGGGCTTTCTCGACGTTATGGTCCTTGATGCCGTGCCAACGGAGTGCGAGCAGGTTCTCATCAGGAATATGGCTAGAATTGTTTGCTATGGTAGTTGAACGGCAACGAAATCAGCTTTAATGGCAACTGAATTGCTCCTGAGTGGTGCACTCTTCTTGAATCTCCAGGACCATTTGTTAGAGATAAGGAATGTAAGATTTCAGAAATTCATCACCCATACGACAATATGGTGCTCATAGCGTCTTTGTTGAGCGTGACGAGTGATTCACGACTGTATGATGACTTTAGATGGCTATATGACCTAGTCGTTTACCCATTCTCACCCCAACAATTCCACAAATTGTGCCTAAAGAACACAATTGTAGATCTCTGCCACCAATATCCGCTAGGAGGCCATGGCCGCATGCAGATTGATCAAAATCGTTGAAGCACTATCCTCGACTTTGCACAACCGAAAGTAATCGATGAAATGTACCTACGACGCCATACGGTTTGAAGGACAAGTAGAGTAATTCGAAGTGTATTTCCCCCTAAAAGCCTTTGGTTGAGATCGAAAAGATTCCAGGAATATGTAATTCATTGCCTGGTAGTGCCACCGACCTCTCCGGGACGCGATTAATAGCGAACCTCGATTGCTGGCTCTGCTACAATGTGGCCTTTATACTTGCACGAAGAGGGAGGGTCTAAAGGGCGGCCTGCATGTACTGGGAGAGACTGAGAGCGTTCAAATTAGAACAAAGAACATCAGTCACAATTGCCCTGACCTACTTTTCCCACTTCGGCAGGGTACACCGATCTTTGAGCAGTGGGGGTCCTGCCATACTGCTTGTGGGGTCACACAACGAATAGCGATACCATTGTCGTATTTCTCGCATGTGTAATTACACCTTGAGAGGAAAGAATAGAGATACACCGCTGTCCTTCGAGTGACAAAGCCATCTATTTCGTGGAGCCAATACTCGAAGGAGAGTGTGTATTTGCTCTAGCCCATCTAGTCGTAAAAGGTTTCCTTGCGAGATCTGGAATATGACGTCTCTTCTTCTGAGTGAAAGTCACGAGCCAAGTAGGATTGATTCAGTGCATAGGAAAGCGCTTGTGCTATCAGCATTTCAGAACCCTCATCGAAAAGGTTGAGTTCTAGTCACAGGAATTGACTATAGGTTTGCAATTCAAACATCGTCTCCACTCACTCGGAGGAGAAGATATCCGCGACCATCAATTTCTGCAGAACCGTTGACGTTTCCAGGTGTGGTTGCGTCGAGTTTTGATGTCTGGTCATGGATTTCCAGCCTGATAATGATGGTCACATGACTTTTTCTGTTGATCGTGAATAGATGTACAGTCCTTCAGAGATTTGGAAGGCGGGACACCGAGGCAAAAATTTGGTGGAAGCCGCCAACCATGGGATGCAGGCACCCAATCCGGAAGGCAATGGTTGTTGCGTCTACAATTTTAGTGACTTGACGGATACAAATTACGATCATACATTGTCAATCCATGATTAGCTGGCTTGTTCAATCTTCCAAAGCTGCACGGTACGCAGGGTCCACAAGGCACACTTCAATGGCTTCTTTCACAAGCCATCAAGCAGCAATAGGTTTATAGTCGTTGTCAAAGGCTGGGTTTAGATCCACAAAAGGCAGCGGGTCAGGATCATTCCGAACCCAAGTGAACTGTATCAGATATATGGCTGATGATCTCGTCAGCATTATTCTTATAAAACTTTTACAGAGTTGAATATACCTACCGACGGCGAGTAATACCGATGAATCCGGATTAGTGATCAAATCTTGCCAGGCGTCCAGCTCTCCTTTTCCCAAACGTGCTATTACCTGGTTAACTAGCGTTGTAGTTCCTAAATAGCCGTAGGCCTGAATTTCCGCAACCATGCCAGTCATTGGGTCTACCGCAGGCGGATTGAGTGTTATATCGAAGCCTGCAGACACAGACTCCTTATGTTAGCGTCGCATAGCTTGGTAGACCTTTGCAGCATAATTGTGAGGCTAGCCAATGGTATGAGACTGACTGGTATTGTTTGCCCCATCGAAAGCATGATGCTCTTCATGCATGAGGGTTGCTAGTAGTCCTGTAGTCCACTTTGAGAGTGGAAGGTACTGCACGTTATGCCCTCGGGTTACTAGGGTGGTTGGGATGTCGCTTAGCACCGGTCCCCCTCTGTTTAGTGAACTGGCACATAGAACAATAAACGGACTTCTAGTAGTTCCACCCATGGTGAAGCCGGACATTGCACCATCGTCTTGGCAGAGAAGGAAACCAACGGTTGTAAAACATGGGGGTTTGACAAAGTTGACTGGCGCACTCATATGATCGGTCAAATGCATTGGCATGCACCCGGCATGCTAGATGGAGGCTCATTACCTCGATACATATAACTGGCGCTTTTGGTTATCGGGTCGATAATTGGTGAGCCATTGGCGTAGTTATAGACCTTTGTGAAAGCCTTGTTCGACACTTCGGAGCCGCAGACAATCATGTATGGGAGATTTTGTTTATACATTTTCCCATATATTGCTGCAAAGACAGGTCATTCTATGCTTCAAAAAGGCGTTGGACATAGTTACTGGTAAGCCCTGCTATTACGCCATGCCAAGCAGAGTCATCTTGCCCAGGTGAAGGTTGTGGAAGCATGAATGTAGCCATGAGCCCCAGTATTCGGTCTCGCTCTACCCATGTAATTTCTGGATCATTGTCTAGTCCGTTGCAAAGTCAGCTAGCTATCTTCCATTCAGTGCAGATGCATGGAAGTGAGCCTCCTCATTTCACATTTATTGAAGTTTGGAACGATTTGGCAGTATCGACGAGACAAAGATTGAACCCACAGTAAACATGATTAATCCTGTGTATCGCTATTGATGCTATATCCTTGGTGAGTGCATAAGTTGCATCAATGTAACCACGTAGATCCGGCTGATCCGATATTCCTTCCGTAACAGCATCTTGCCAGTTCCGACAGCTGGAATGATAGTTCAAAAGGTATGAAGCCGCCTTGAATGAAGAACAGTAAATGTAAAGTAGCAACAGCGAGCGCAAAACCATGCTGGTAGCGGGATGAAGGTGAAGACAAAGAGTGCAGAAGAAAATTTGGAGATCGTAGCACTGCAATACATCTTTTACTACCAAACATGCAGTTCTGCATTGTCTTTTGGATATGTCATGCATATGGTTGAAACGGATAATGGGATGAAACGCACCAGAATTAGCCTTGGCTACTGTAATCTCATGAAACACATCATAGCCTCACAGCTTGAGGTAGCATACCCGACCCGACATACGAAAGTCCACCGAAATCCAGATCCATAGCAAGGAAAGCTTGATTACTTCTTCAACAGACCACGCGTGCAGGGACACATTAATGACTACACTTGAATGGCAGCTTGTTGGCAGATGACTCTACGTACTATGTATGGTACAAGCAGAGGTAGCGAACACTGAAGGTTAATTACTTGTGCAGGGTAGTGTATCCCCTATAACAGAAGATGAAAGAACTTCGCTATAGTATCTTATCTAGTGACAATGTTGGATTCGTTGGATCAAGTGGATATAACTCGCAAGGGGGCTCGTCCCAAACTAGCTCGACTGGCTCACTGGGAGACTGGTCATACTTCTGCAGATGCCGCTAGCCGCTCTCGGAATAGCTCCAGTCATAGCTCTAGCGTAGTCTAACTGATTAGATTGCCGAGGGCTCGTCCGTTATGTGATTGTGTGGGTTTTCAACGCGAGTCAGCAAAATCTGCGACCCACAGAACACCAGTATGCCAATCTCACTTTCCTCTATAGTAGGCTCTCTACCCTCAGATGAGGTATGGGGCCCACCCACCACTACAGATGCCCTGGTCGACGGCGTCCCCTACGCCCCATATTCAAAAGGCGACAAGCTGGGGCGCATGGCGGACTGGACGACAGAGGGCAAGGATAGGGATGGCCGAGGAGGAAGGCAGCAATACAATAGGAACTACAGAGGTAAGTCACAGGAAGCACAAGAATACTTCTTCTCTTCGTTCCCAATTGACCGTCATTATAGATCAGCAGGTTTATGGCGCAGGAACTTCTAGCCTTTTCGCTGTACAAGTAGCAGAGGATGAATCCACCTTCTCCGTTGTGGACAATACCCGTACTTCAACCAAGACAAGAGGGTTCGGCCGTGGTGGTGGCACGATATTCCGTGGCAGAGGACGGGGTGGTCGAGACCAGCGTGGCGGACGGGGGAACTACCAAAATTCTCGAGTGGGCGGGCGTGGTGGCCAACAAGCATATCTATATGACCAAAGGGGAGGGGCTAGAGGTGGACGAGGAGGCAGACGCTTCGGCTGGAAAGACTATGATAAGCCGCAGAGGAATCGCGATTCATCAGTCAACATCAAACCTGATTGGACAATGCTGGAGGAGATTGACTTTGCTCGTTTGCAGAAGTTGAATCTCGAGACCTCTGTTGGCGAAGACATCGACAGCTATGGCTTCCTATATTACTACGACCGTAGCTATGACAAACCTCCTGTCAAAAACACCGAAAGAAAACTCAACGTTGTCGACCGCGCTGCTTACAATGTCACTACGTCGTCAGATCCGATCATACAAGAATTAGCAGAAAAGGACGAAGCTACCATATTCGCTACCGACAACATTCTCTCTATGCTCATGTGCGCGCCACGCTCCGTATATAGTTGGGATCTAGTAATCACAAAGCACGACAATAGAATCTACCTCGACAAGCGCGACGGCTCTTCATTAGACATGGTCTCCGTCAACGAGAATGCCGCCGACGCACCACTCGAAGCAAGTGAAGGAAATAAAGACAGTATAAACTTCCCAGGTGCCCTGGCCCTCGAAGCAACCTTCATCAATCACAACTTCGCCAACCAAACAGTCATGGAGAGCGAGACTAGCAGACTCGACATGCAGCACGAGAACCCTTTCTACAATCCCTCCGAAGAAACCGAACCACTCGCCTCCAAAGCCTACAAATACCGCCGCTTCGATCTCTCGCTCGAGAAAGACGAAGATCCACTGCACCTCATCGTCCGTACGGAAATCGACGCAGTCGTGAAGAACAACATCAGCGGCGAAGACCAGCTCCTCACCTTGAAAGCGCTTAATGAATTCGACCACAAAGCCCAAGGCAGCGGCGGTGCGCTAGACTGGCGGACGAAGTTGACGAGTCAGCGTGGAGCAGTTGTGGCCACGGAGATGAAGAACAACAGCTGCAAACTGGCTAGATGGGCCACTCAAGCCATTCTCGCTGGTGCAGATGTGATGAAACTCGGGTAAATTCTCCTTTTCTCCTCTCCCCAATTCCCCTTTGATACTAAAAGACAACAAACAGCTTCGTCTCCCGGGCCGCTCCCAAAGTCTCCGACAAGCACGTTATCCTTGGCGTCGTCGGCTACGACCCTCGCAAGTTCGCTGAACAGATGAATCTCAACCTTGCCAATGGCTGGGGGATCGTCCGTACAATAGTCGATATGTGTCGGAATATGAAAGACGGGAAATACGTGCTTGTCAAGGACCCGAATAAAGCGCTTTTAAGACTGTACGAGGTGCCACTGCACACATTCGAAGAGGAAGATGGGGAATTAGAAGTCGAGGGGACGGAGGCCGGTGGTGATGAGGAATAGATTTGAGCGAGGGATAAGCGATGCATGATGCTGATGATGAATGCTGAGTACGACGACAATTAAAATAGCATGGAGAGTCATCTTTGGTCGCCTACAAAAAGCTCATGCTCCTAATCATTCCATCCGTAAATTCAACGCTCATTATGTTCCTCGCCAATTCCATCTCATCTTATCTCATCAGTCGATCGCCCCTGCGCATCTGATCCTCCCTCGCATCCCTCACCGCCCCTAGACCCTCATCCGCACCATCTTCACTATCTCCGCCTACCCTACTCTCCCTCCCTACTCTCACTCCCCCTTTACCCCCGGCTTCAAATCCTCCGGCCCAAAACTCATCGGTAGCAACTAAACACAATACACATTATCAGCGCACCACCCCAACCAAAAACCTCCTTACAGCAACCCTTCCAAAATCATATAGACAGAAGCAAAAAATGACGAAGACATCATCACATCCGCATCAACAAACTCACCTCCCCAAGCGTCCTAACGACATACTTCCCATCTCTATCATACATAAATATCGGCATGCTCAAGTCGCAGAATTCTCTGATACTAGAGACAGTATGAGTTGAAGCTTCGGGTAGGTGTAGGAATGGAAGGGGAAGGGGCGTTACAATTGTCGGCACATGCCACAGGGGGATGCTGGATGGGTTGTTAGTTGTTTGTTATATGTATACTCGAGATGGGGATGTTTTGTGTTTGGGGAGGGGTGGACGATAGACGATGGAAGG
>JASZXT010000529.1:0-18784 GCA_035521555.1 Lecanoromycetidae sp. Uapishka_2 | reverse complement strand
CCCATCACCCCACTCAAATCTCATCCAAAACATACGGCTCTCCCCACCCCTTCCCATCCCCCTTCTTAATCTTCAACACACTCAAATCAACCCCATTAATCGTCCGCACATTGATCGGCTGGATATGAGCACGACTACTAAGTGCACTACCGATTTTGTTCAATACCGATACTCCACAGGTCGAGCAAAACCCGTTCCCTGCATTTTCTTCGGGCTTATCCTTGTAGTAGCGGGACCAGTGCGTTAGATTTTCTGCGCCGGCGACTGTGACTGCGTCTTTGGTTGGGTAGACCCAGAGGGTTGCGTTCTAGATGAGTGGTGGTTATTGAGTCTGGCTTTGGGCATAGAATGGGTGCATGGGTAGGGGGACGGGGGCTTGCTCACTTTTGTACAACTTGCGCAGTTGCACTCCATGGTTTCGATTTCTTCGAGGGGGAGGCTTTGGAACGCGTAGGTTACTTTGCCGCAGTGGCAGCTTCCATCGTAAGTTTTGAGCGAGGTGTCGGGATTTGAGGGTTTGGGGCTAGTGGGGGTCTGGTAGGCGGGTTCGAGCTTTTCGCCGTCCATGGGGGTGATTTTGAGTGCGTCGAGATCTATGTCGTGGAGGGAGCGGACCTGTGGACGGCGTGAATGGCGGTGGTGAGAGAAGCGATTGCAAGCTTACGTTGAGGCCGATGGAGGGCCCGTCTCTGTGTCCTTGGCCCATGATTGGTGTTCCGCATCTTGGACAGAACTTTTGGAGATATAAGCTTGACTGTGGCTATTGTTTAGGCTACGAGACTGCTGACCTTGTGCGTCATGGTCTTCTTGCTGAATTCATAGTCTCTCAGGGTGCCTTCACCCCTTTCTACGACGAATAGATCGTTTGAGGAGGGCATCGCCCATAGGATCCCTTTCTGCATTGAGGGGCTTTGTTAGTAGATATGGAGGTGATTGATAACAGGCTAGTGGTGTGTATCGAACCTTTGAGCAGAAACTGCAGTTGCAAGAGTATACGCTCTCGAGAGGCGGAAGCTTCACAGAGTACCTGAAAGCACCACAATGGCAATTGCCCTTGTAGGTCTTCAACGTCTGCTCTTCGGGTTTGTTTTCGGCCATGTTCACTACCGTTTAGGCGCACAGCTTAGACGTAAAGCGTTTCTCACTTGCACAATTAGGATTCAGTATTCCTCGACTGTTATTTGTATCTCACATTCGATTGTTGACTAGGTAAAAGGATGGCTCTACAGAGCTCACAAGTACTGCAGGAATTGGCCTGTAGTTCTAAGGTAGTGGCTGGCGGACGAAGCTAAATCAGAAAGATGGACCGCGGAAAAGCCACCCAGTCACGTGATTAGATTCTACACCGACTTTTGATATGACCAGCTTGGTGAGCTGGTGCTGCGCGAAATGTGACAACCAACCAACTGTCTTTACAGCTACGTGCTTCACATCCGGGAACTCTCTTGCGAAGATTGCACTGTCTTTGAGGAGGTACCCATAACATCAAGAATTATAAGGTACTTTATGCATAGCGAAGAGAGTCTCCGATGGAAGGTCAATAATATTCAGTGAGGAGGAATGGGCTTCCGGGTGGTGCCAGTGTGGGTGGGTGTGATTTAAGGCAGGTATCTAGATCCGGACCTCATCAGCATGTCATTACTTCGATCTTCTGTCTCTGGGCTTCAACAGCTTTTCTCCTCCGCCTCGTCATCCTTCTCCCCAAACACTGCGCGAGGACAGCGCCAGCTTGAGTCAGTCACAGAAGAGGCACACACGCATGATCTTCTTTACCCCGAAGGCGAAATCCTACAAAAGAGCCAGCACCATGCCTACCCTCTCAAGCATGGCGATCCAGCTCTTATTGCTGCAGCCGCGAACAGCTCTGACGACAGAGGTGGTTTGGACATTCAGAGCCCACAGGACGTGAGAATCATCATAGCACAAGACGCAAACGCGCACTCGTCACAGCCAAGAGTGCTCTATGACTCGAACCCTCTCCTACCTCGACGACAGACGCGCAATGACTCGCCAGAAGCTTTTCTACACGGACGTCCAAGAGGCGAGTCTGTGTCGGGAGGACTGAGGCACAATAATAGTATGCAGAAGTCGCATACTGCTCCACACACTCGACAGTCTTCACTCTCGCAGACTGCCCAATCCATATTCATGTCACCGAGCTCACTGTCACCAGTAAATGAGCTGGGTGGGCTGTTTAGCAATACCAAGTCGCGCACAGAAAGGCCAGCGACCAGCGATGGGGACAGCCTGCAGTACAAGTTGGCAAAGGAGGCGCGAGAAGAGACAAAAGCTATACTAGAATGCATGTTTGGGGCCGCAGGTTTTCCATCGGTGGCAAGCACGAAGCTGCATGTACGACCACCAAAACCAGAATCTACAAGCAACTCCGGATCAACATCTGTTAGAGACCCTACTTCTCCGGCCGCATTGCCGAGAAGGAGGACACCATTGACTCGTTCGACAACCGCGGCCGACCTTCAATCGTTGACTGCGAATTCTGACGATGCACACCAACAGACCAGTCGCCAAAACAGCTCATCCATCCTTATCACTCGACTTTTCTCTGTGGACCCGGTCGATCCAGAATTTTCTCCCCAGCTATTGTCGCAGGGATTTGCCCTTCCTTCACGAAGTCAGCAGAATGATCTACGCAACTCTGAAACGACCAGCAAGCAACCGATGTCACCTAGGAAAGAGAAGAAAAGGCAGATCAAGACCCCTACTTATGCGATCGCAGTACTTCTGCAGATGCCTGCCCCACGACAGCGACCATCTACGCCACGCTTCGCCGGTTACTCTGCTGTCAACTTACAGTCACGTGCTCAAGATCTCAATCCTCTTGGTCCAGACTTTGATGGAGATATCGACTACGTGATTTCCCACTGGAGCACACTCAATCGGACTCTACTATGCCTGGAGCTGGTGGCACGCTGCAAAATCAGCGACACCCTTGCCATGATGGATGTGCCTCATATGGATGCAAGCAGAGTCTCCATAGCGCCTACTGGTGCCGGACTAAGTGAGAAGGCCAAAAAGGCTAAGCAGACGCAAATTACTTTACAATTGCCTGCGGGAGCTCTTCAACAGTGTGTGCCGATCAAAGACTTTGCTGAACAGAGTGGCAAGCGAATCGCGCTCGCTCTGAAGATTCGCAGAGCTGTTCCAGGTCAAGGTCGTTGGGGTCTCTGGAGGGAAGAAGCCCGTTGGGTGGGCAGGTGGGCGGGAGGACGCGAACAAAACTTTTTCCTCTTTAATCTTATGACTGCTTTTCTTGGGTCTCACACAGAATGGCTTCGTCTACTAGGATCATCGCGATATAGAAGGCGATTTGGAAAACATGCCCAAAATTCTCAGAAGGATGCCAGTGTTATGCAGCATCGAACTGTCATAATCTCCCTAGACAAGATGGCCGCTAGACGGTTGATCTTCTTACTATCTGCTTTCTTACCTGGCACCCACTTTGTCCAGACACTGGAAGGGCAACAGCAAGCTACAGGAAGCTGGTCACATGGAGTGTATTCTGAGTCGCCACCTTTGAGCACGCTGATAGCCCAAGAACACCTTTCAGAGAGAAAAGTTGATCAACTGCTGGCAAGAGAAAAACGCATAGCAGAACATCCTCCATCTCATTCTCGTGCTGTGAGCTTCTCTGACTCTGAATTCGCCCCTGATAATACGTGTGTACCTGATGACTGCACTATGTTTCCGGAGAGCCTGTCAATGCGGCAGCATAGCCGGAGAGCTTCAGATGCGAGATCAATCCGAAGTACGGCTCTACCCATATCCTTCAACGGTCTGGGCACTCGAAAGAGCAGTACCACGACGACGGCAACAATGGTGCCTGATTTGGCCTACTTTCGAGGCACGGCACCTGAACCGCGACCCGGTAGCAGTGGCAGCCTGATCCCTTTGACTTTAAAACGTACTCTCTCGCGCTCTGACAGTAATGAACAGAATGCAAGCAGTGATTCACAATCGCCGAGTCGCACTGGGAGTTGGATTAGCAGTTTCTGGAGCAACCCACGTGGTTCCTCCACAGAGGATAATGACCTCCTGGCTTCGTCCGAGGAAGGTCTTGGGATTTCAGGAATTTCAAAAGACTCCCGCAGCCAGCGTTCCGGCACAACACTTTCGCAGATGGTGAAGGAGGTAGAGTTGAATGGGAAGGCCCAGCAGTCAATGAATGGCGAGCTTGATACGGGATCTGTGGCATATTTGCAGCGGAGCAATAGCACATTTACTAGCGCCTCTCCGCCAAAGAATACAACTGTGCGGCCGGTACTCGAAACATTCCCTCTGAAGCTGTCAATTGATGAAGATGATGGGATAGTCGACGTCGATTTACCACCCAGATCTTATCCTTCGTCTTTCGAATCTGCTATGAGCTCTCCAATAGCTCAGCGTTCCGCTGCCAGCAGTTTAAATTATCCTTCATCGCTATATTCGCGGACATCACATCGACCGTCGAATCACACCAATTCAGAGACCACAGTTGACATCGCTGGCTGGCTACGAACCTACCACCAAGACTTTGCTCTACAAGCTGTTCGCCCCTACGACAGTCTCAAAGAAGACATCAAGCAATCGATGCGCACCGAGCCTACACCCACCTCCACTGCCAATCTTACCTCCAACGATGGGTGGACAGACGTCTGCACCACCCTTGTCGCCAACACAAGCAAATTCACCGTGACACGTCTCACCCTCCGCCGCCGCAATGCCACCTCTACACACCACCAAGTACACGCCTTGTTCGGCGACATCCCACTCAATCTTGCTGAGCAGGAGCAGTTTGTCGAAACTCAACTCATGGACATCGATCCCACGCTCATCGACGCAGTTGAGAAATTGTTGGCGCAAAGTGGGCAATCCTCAAGAGTCGCATCTCGTGCTCCGTCGCGTGCGCCTTCACCTACACGTTCGGTGAGGGCTGCTCGCGGGGATACCACTCCAAAGAATGATACGCCCGAGTTGGAGATTCCCCGCAGCGAATGCCAGAACATGGTCCTAGGTGCGCTGCAGCAGGTGGTGAAGAGTGTGAGCGAGGAGCTTGCGAAAGAGCATAGAGGTGGTAATTTACCGGCTGATAATGCGCTGAGGGAAGGTGTGAGGAAGTGTTTGAGCGAGATGAATAAGGCTTGAAATCATGAACTCTTCTGCCATAAGGGTTCCTTTTAATGATGGGGCGGTAATGGGTGGTGACCTACCATGCATTTACGAGATAATGGCTAATGGCGACATGCAGTTGCTGCGATTTTAGCGGGCTTATGGGATGATACCCCTTGTAATGTTTTCAATCATGAATAGCATAGCCAGTGTGCAACACAATGCAATAATAATGATTCAAAGTTCCATGAGCTTTTCGTATGCAATTTGATATTGGAGGTAGTTTTGGCTTGCATGACTTCACCCAACCAGGCCTTACCTTTATCTCCAAATACGCTGAACCCCCCCCTCTCTCGCTCGCGGAGTTAAATAACGCTTGAAGTATATATACCCACCACTCCACAACCGTATCTACCTTCATCTCACAAAATCGCCGCACCCATCTATCGATCGATCTATCTCTCTACACCCTCCCCCTCTCCCCCCTCTCTCCCTCAAACACTAAAAAGCTTCGTACGTACGTACGTATGAAATCCCTCATGCAATCCCTCGTGAAACATTGCATTCTCAACTCCACCCTGTTTGTATGTATGTGTAGCCAAGGAAATATGTATTAAGTCTTGGTTATTATTTACCAATCGCCCTTTTTGGGGCAAAGATCAGAGATTTTTGACGGATAGGGTTTTGAGATTGGTATTAATGTGAGGGGATAGGACTCTGCGGCGAATGGGTAGGGTTGGTTATGTAAGGTAGTGGTTAATAGGAGGTTTGAGTGGAAGGTATGAGGGGGAGTTGGTTACGTTGGAAGTTTCAAATATGATTTTGCTCTGGTTCGCTCAGTTTTGCTCTGGATGAGTGTAGGATGGGTGCCTTGGGTGTTGTCTAGTATTGAACTACGATGGATTGGGTTGAGTTGGGGATGGGGGGAAATATTAGGAGAGTCCTTGAGGTTGTGGGGAGGGAGGTGCGACGATGAGGTGGAGTTTTTGGAGTATTGTCTACCAATGAATTACCGATGGGCTAGTGGAGCAGTGTAGATGGGGTTTAGAGGGTAGGACGTGGCATGAGATGTCATTGCGCTTGCAGCAAAAAAAGGGTAATACATCAGATTTCTTTGATTCAGTCATGGTCAACTTCGAAGCTTGTTGGTCGGTATCACATTAGGACGAGTTGATGGAGAGACTAAGATGGAAATGGATATCTGAATGTGTACGCTACGCTGCTAATATTTGAAGGAGTCTCTCATGATACGATTCATACTCAGCACCACGACGGATGCTCAATGGGATCCAGAAATGGACGACGCTAGTCTCGCAAAACTTGACAAACAGCCTGCTTAGAATTCCAGATGTTCTTGAAATCATCAGGACGGCGACGATTTACGCAAACTTTGCATAATCCCACGGACCACCTCGAGATCTCCACCCGCATCGGCATAGTACTGAGCGAGTAAAGTGGGTGAAGTTCCAGGGGATGCTAATTCAACCATTCTCTGCATGTCTTCGTCGGAGACACCGGTGTCTGGTTGAACAGTGTCTGAGACATGATGCGTACTTGATCCACCTGGATCTTGAGGCATCGCTGTGCCTGACTCCTTTGTAAGGGGAGAAATTGGAGGTGTCGATGATTCCAGGGGTATACCGCCAGGGGGTGCACCAGGCTGATCCATCTGGATTTGATTCTCCAATATGCTTTTGAATTTGGCCTCGTTCATCTTGTGCGCCACGACGTTGTGAACGACGTGGTGGTCATGGCTGTTCGGATCTTGTGCAGTAGAATAGCCGTAGAAATTGAGATACGCTTGGATTGTCCGCGCGTTCATATGGCCAGCGAGAGCCAGGTTCACGATGTCCAAACCATCCTGCAAAGCTTGCGCGCTACTACTGCTGTTGGTGCGGCGTTTGCGATCGCGATGTAGTGGGATACCAAGTATATGTGCCCATGCGAAAAGAATTACATAGAGCCCGCATGCATTGGAACCTCGTGGCTGGCAAGGTACGGAAATGTCTTCGAACTCGGGCACGACAGGATTGCTTGATTCGTCTAACAATGGGCGGGGTTTGTTGGACTCATCACAGCCCGTTATCCAGCCGAAAGTAGTAGCAATCTTTTGCGCACTTTCTCGAATCGAGCTTTCACGTACAGTGCCTGGCCGCGTGTCATAGGTCTTAACATCGATGTCGTTTGAGTCTTGCGATCGTCTCTGGGCCACGGCCAGTACGAAATGCCCTAAGAACTCCTCCTCTTGGACCTCGCGTTCTTCGTCCGGAGCCGTGCCCTTACCTTCACCCTTGTTATGGTTTTCGTCTCCGTCTTTCAACATCTTGTTGCTTGTTGACATTTTGCTTGGCTTTCCCACATCATTGGGTTTGTTTTGCTTCCAAGTCGTGGCGTCGCCGGTGGCTTCGGCGTCTCGAAAAGATATGGGCATGATGAATGTGTTTCCTCCACCAACGACACCAAAATTTGGATTCAACAAGCCTCGTCTGAAGGTCGTACGAAGGTTTTCATCAAAAATCTCTTCTCCAGCGAACGCGAATAAAACCTGTTGGTGGCGGAGGGCGCTCCATATACTTGCCACGCCCAATAAAACATCCTGTGTGTGCATCGCATAATGGTCTCCTCGCATTGCAATACTGTGTGCGTCTTTCTTGCGGTCCCGTTTTCTGGCCCGTCGATGACGTGCAAGACCTCCGTAGAGAATGTCCCTCCAAGTCGTTGTTTGCATGCTAGGAAATGCGCTATTTGTGGCATCTTCGTCTCCAACAATACCGTGTGAGGTATCTGTCTTTGTGTCATCTCGATTAGGATTGCCTCTGTTGGTGTCATCTCGATTCGTGACAGCACCCAATTTCTCTGTTTCCTGTCTATAAATCAGCGAACGCCAGACCCGCTCTAAGGGGCCCGTCTTACATCTGAGACCTTCAATGGAAGATAGTCTAATGCTCTGCGTCTGGCCCACCAGAAAAGGGCAAACTGGTCGATCCGGATGACCGCAAATTCGGGAAGTGGTCCGGCCAGTAAATCCTTGCCAATCACTTTCTCGTTGGTGACGAAAAGCTCAAAATTGACATTGGCGACAAAATGACCTACCTGGCCTGTTTCGGTGTTTTCGCGACGATAGACATAGAGCCTTTTAGTGAAGTCATTGTCCGTAGACTGATTTGGATACTCTCGACGCTCCCGGGAGTCGAGAGTTATGACCAATTGATCCCCTGTCGGTGGTGGGGTATGCAGTGTGAAAGAGATCCGCGTTTTATCACGTTCAACCTCGTCACTTAGGTTTTCTTCAAGCCGGCAGAAGATGCCACTAGAATCGTCGTCAAAGTGCTCAAAATCTTCAATTTCACGTCTGCAAGTTGAGCCATCATTGATGTTGTTGCGATTGTTGCGTAGATGATCGAAGAGTACTTGTATGCTGGGATGTGTATGGATGTCAACGACGTGCATGAAGTGATCTTCCTGGCCACCGAGAGATGCAAAGGGAGATGGGAATCGAGACAATGGCACATCATCAACGCAGTCAATTTTTGCAGGCAAGCCATTGATATCCCATCCTTCCGCCGCAAACGCTTTCAAATCCTTTATCTCTTGCACAGTGGACGCCGGCTGAATGGGGTTTCTCGGGACGATGTTCCCTATCTGCTGGGGCAGGGCTGCATATCATTAGCTAAATGGACGTGTGAAGGCCCCCAATGGACACCTCACATTTGTCTACTTTTGGTGATTTCTTTCGTGGAGCTACGTCTTCGCCAGCCGTCACCGTGGGCTCAGTGCTCCGCTTTCGTTTGGGACTGCGCGGCGGACTTTGATCCTTCCCAGGGTCTCGGGTTGTTTGAGATGCCTTCGCATCCTTGCTATTCGATCCGAACTTTCCATTTTCCTCAATCCCGTTGTCAGGTTTCGTTACTACCACATCCTCCTTTGACTTGCTGTCGACAATCTCTTTGTTCGCCTTCGAACGCGGTAATTTTGCTTCTTTCTTGCGAGGCTTTTTCCTCGGGTTATCGTCGGCGGGTTCGGAATGCTCTTTTGTTGCTGGTGTCTCTTCTTTCCTATTGGCCTTCTTTTCTAATTTTCCTTTCGTCACTTCAGAGATTTTCTCTCTCTGTCTGGTGCCGGTTTTGATAGCCTTGGGGATCGCTTTTTGCCTCTTGAGATCCTTCTTCTGGATTTCGTGTGTCGTGCCCTTGTTGAGGCTTGAATCTTGAGATCTAGTGACTGGCCTGTGACCAGTGTTTCTGGCGGCAGTGGATGGTATTGCCTTGGCGGTGTTTCTCTTAGGAGCCATCGCTTGCAAGAATTGCCCTGTCTTATGCTGCACTTACGAAAGAAGCCAAATATAAATGTACCCCCGTGAAATTAGACCGTGGTGCCTCAGTGATTTTATTTGGCCCGAATCCTTTGTTCTCTGCTCCTGTTTGTCGAATATAGTACAGCTGTATGTCCAAGGACATTACAATCACGGCTCTTTGTTCGTCCAGGCTGTGCGCTTCCTTACTGGAGCTGCGGAAGCATGTTGTAATATGACAAAGAAGTCTTCAATCGTTGGCACGTGGCAGATTGCATCAAGAAGACCAAATATAGAGCAACAGTCCCTATTCCACTCATTTCATGGACTTCACCCTTCGCATCAATGTCTCATAAAACCCTGTCTCATAAAACATTATAATAGACTACAGTATTTACTGTGCAGCATAAGCTGCAAGCCTGCACGTAGTCATCCTGTATACCTGTCCATCGCGACAAAGAGCTTGGAATTATTGACCTTGCATTTTTGCCAATCTTGAGCCCCGTTGCCACATCCAAGATCTGCTCTTACATCATCCACACTGACATCTGCCCTCATGCTAGTAATGATGTGTGCTGCATACTCACAGGAGGACGTGTCATCACACAGTCCTACTTCTTCGCTGACATTAGGCGGCGTGTGTCGTGGCACTTGTTGAGGAGACGTTGACGATCGCTCATGGGCTAGATGTCGGCTATTAACCGAACTGCGAGGTTCATTTTGAGTTTGCCTGTATATTTCTGGTGTTGATGCCGATACAGCCATTGGCATGGTATTGACGTCCAGGCTTATGGATAGCTTCTTGGTCAAAGGGCGATCCTCTAGTAACAAGACCTGCCCTGCACCGTTTGAGTTTATCGCATGTTGCCTACATTCTGGAACCTCAGCGGGAGCTTTTCTTGTCACACTTGTAGGATCTGTAGAATATGTAGACTTCATTGTCGTGTCGTCTCCGCTCCTTCTAACCACCTCAGTCAACCGCAGATTCTCGTCGATCAGCCTTTTGTTCTCATCTCGCAATCGCACATTCTCCGCAGAGACAAGTCTAGCAGCATTCTGTATATCCAAGCTTGCTTGTACACCCAATCTCTCGCATTTCTGAAGCTTCGACTCCAACTCTTGCAAGTATTCTTTTCGCCGAGCTCGGGATCGGCGTTGATTGTCTCGCACGCGTGCTGGGTCTGGGCTAGGCTTAGACATGGTGACTTGATGGCCCAGTTCGGAGATTGTTGGCGACATGATGCTTCAGAGGAACAAGGAGCGAGCTTACTTGTATGGGCAACAGAGGCTCACCTTTGTTGACTTTCTACAATTATCGGCCGAGGCTGGGCTTGGCTAAGCTTTTCTCGGCTAAATTGATAGTTCTATATTCTACGCTAATGCAGGGTCCAAAAGTTGCCCTGATCGAATTTGACCTCGGTTGATGACAATCAGGCGACAGAAGATATTACACAATGAATCAATACAAAATGCTGTGTCTCTCGTTGGCCGCTTTCTCTGTTGATTCATGGTGTCAAGAGCCACTGGCACTTTCTGCGGTCAGTAGCAATCATGGACGGATGATGTCTCGCCTGCCACGTTGAGCACGTTTAGACTTCAGATGACAAGTGCACCTGGACCCTGAATCTGGAAACAGAAGTCGGCTTATTTTTGAGTGGCATCAACACAGCCACGGGTCCCGCTGACTTGTCACTCTTACCTGCTTATGTGCTTCACCATTCTTCTGTAGGCATCAATCGTGCACATGGAGATTCAAAAGCTGCAAGTTCCCATTGAATGAACCAAACTGGATTTCTCGTAGTCTTCACCGTCTCCTCTCCTTTCGAAAGGACTGCAGTCTGCTTTCAAAAAGTTCAATCTAGGAGTTCGGACTACAAATCAACATGGCTTCAAGAAGAATCATCAATGGAAGCCCCACTACCAAGATCACCTTAGATCATAGCTATTCATGGCCCAAAGAGACCTTCCTGCAGAGCACCCCCGTGCCAGAAGCCGCAACCTCGACGAGAGTCGTCCGTATGGCACTTTTGGCTACATACTTCTGGTTTGGCTGTTTTTGGTAAGTCCCAGACAAATAAGAATACCTTGAATCTTGCTCAACTAGGCTCTAGCATTGCACCAATACAGTACCTGATAGCGCCTCTTTATCTGGTCAACAAGGACTACTATTACCGCTATATGGCTTGGACCAAGAAACAGATGACACTATTAGTACTCTCAATGACCCAATGGTGGACATCAACAGAAGTGCACGTAAGCGGCGACGAAAGCGTGGCTGGTCAAATTCGTAGAATGCCAAATGGGCGACTTCAATGCAATTTTGCATCTCGCATGGTTTTGATGGCAAATCACCAGGTACTTCTGTTCGGTTTCCGCTTCTCTATATACTGATAGCAATGTATTCAGATGTACAATGACTGGGTCTATCTCTGGTGGACTGCTTACACTAATTCTCCTGGCACCCACGGCTGGGTATACATAGTGCTCAAGAACAGCATCCAGTACATCCCCATTGTGGGACTTGGCCTTCGATTCGCAGGTTTCGTTTTTATGTCTAGAAAGATGAAAACAGACGGTCCAAGGCTTGCTCGTCGTATGAGTCAGCTGTCGCGTTGTAGCGAAAACGGACTTAACCCTATGTGGCTTCTCATGTTTCCAGAAGGCACAAATTTGAGCAAGAACGGAAGGGCCAAGAGCGTCAAATGGGCTGAAAAGTGTGGTTCTCCAGATATGAAATACACGCTCATTCCACGGAGTACTGGCACATACTTCTGCTTGAAAGCGCTGGGTGACACAGTGGAATGGCTGTATGACTGCACTTTGGCTTACGATGGCGTACCGTGAGTTTGGTCTTTTTCAACAACTCCTCTTTCACCCCATGAGTAGCTTCTGATCATAAAGCAGAGACGGTCAGTACGGACAAGACGTGTACACGCTCAAATCCACGTACATTGACGGACACCCTCCACCAATCCACATGCATTGGCGACGCTTTAGAGTGTCAGAGCTACCACTTGAGACCCTCGAAGCCTTCGACGAGTGGCTACAAAGCCAATGGCACGAAAAGGACAAGCTTTTGGAAACGCATGCAAAGACCGGTAGGTTTCCATCGGCAGAAACTGAGTATGTGAGTACAGAGATACAGCTCAACCATTGGTGGGAGCTTTGGCGATTCTTTGCGCTACTGACGGCGTTCTCATTGACACTCATCGCTGTCTTCTTTGATCTGATCAGGATGAGGTGATCACTTCGTCAAAGTGAGGTTTCTCGTACTGCACTGAACCCTCTCATTCTTTTCAGAACAAAGCAAACGTATTAGCATTTCATCATTCAGGCTTGCTATGCCTGGGTACAACCGGGACTACACCTTCTTGAACTCGCAAGCCTTACTACCTGCTCATAACGTATGAGGAGCGACATCTTCCCTTTCAAATTTGCTGAGGGCTAAACACGATACGTTGCGCGGGATTCAGCCAAACAGCGAGCGGAAAATGTGCAACTGTACACGACTGGACATGGGAAAAATGGCGGTTGTGGCTCAAGTGCAGATGATTTGCCCAAGGATTTGCTTCGGTTTGAATGGCCTCCTACGATTTGATGTACATAGATATCTTCTGGCTTCTTCCACGAGGGCAGCTTGTACCCAGGACAATGTACACCTGAGTCTGATAGGCCAAGCTCTCATGCAGGGCGAGGAAGTCTTGCAGTTTACGCCCTTAATCTGTCGAAAGGCTAGATAACACACATCTCCCATCTTGTATCTTGGACAATGGGACGTCTGACATCCTCAAACTCTTTTAGAAAGCAAGCGATTATCATCACCTTTCGAGCTATTCAATCGACCGCCTCGTGGGGCCTCGAGGACTTTACTCCAGATGCCCACACAGCCAATGTAATTAACCTGAACGTTTGCGAACCATGTCCTTCGAATTCGGCATCGGCGACTTAGTCGCAGTCTCAACTCTCGCCAACAAGGTCCGCAGACGCTTTGTAGACGCACCTGAACAGTTCCGGGCACTAGCGGACGAGGTGAAGAGCCTTTCCAACGTGCTTCGAGACCTTGAAGATATCGACCTTCTACCGGAAAAGGATCTTTCAGATCGCCAGCAAGCAGATTTGCAAGATCATTTGAGGGGATGTAATAATGTTCTTGAGGAGCTGGATCAGAGACTTTACAAGTACTGGGGTTCGGATGAGGTTGGGAAGTCTTCGAAGCTTCGGGAGAGAAGCCGAAGGTTGTGGGAAAGACTTGATTGGTAAGTCCAACCCGTCCTTCGGTGTCACTTCTGAGCGAAAATCACCACCCTCTCTGGCAATCTCCAGCTTGAAACCTCCCAAAGCTGCTACTGTCCTTCTCCAACGGACCCAGCCGAGCTTTCTTCAAAATGTGTGCCTAGTCAAGCTTGGAAAGTGACTTTGTATTTGGAGCAAGAGAACCTCATAAAGTTTGACCACGATATCCGTCACAGGGACCCAATCGATCTTACATTACTTCGCAATCGGTTGACATCAAATGTGTCCCTTCTCAATGCCTTCATATCCGCGTTGACAGCTCATAGAGTCCAAACGATGCAAGCTACCGTGGATCAATTAACCTTGCACCAAAAGAATCGAAGATTTGAAAATGTGCTGGAATGGCTATCTTCTTCTGATTTTCCGACGCAGCAAAACCAGTTTTTCAGAAGCTGTCAAGAAGGAACCGGCAGTTGGTTACTAGACTCCAGGGAGTTCAAGACATGGCTAGACGGATCCATGGAAAACACGCTTTTCTGTCCCGGTATCCCTGGAGCTGGAAAGACGATGTTGACAGCAATCGTGGTTCATTACCTGCAAAATCATTTCCGAGATTTAGAAGACATTGCAATTGCTTACGTCTATTGCAACTACAAACGCCAGGCCGAACAGTCAACTGAATACCTGTTGACCAGCATATTCAAACAACTACTTTGGGGCAAATCCAGTCTTCCAAGAAACGTTGATGAACTTTATGAACAGCATGCTGGGAGACACAGTCAGCCATCCCTAGACGAGGTGTTAGCTGTAATTGGTACTCTGATTCAAACCTTGTCCAGAACCATTATCGTGATCGACGCCATTGACGAAGTAACAAGCGCGGATGGGAATAGGTCTCGTTTTCTAAAAGCTGTCTCAACGCTAAGAGCTCACAAGACAGTCAGCGTGTTTGCAACATCTCGAGATATTCCGGACATAACCGCTCACTTCGTTGGTAGCCTTAAGCTGGAAATATCTGCGACGGACGAGGATGTCCGGAGGTACCTTGAATATCACCTGAGCGATCTCCCAGCCTGCGTTCATCCAAACACCAAACTCAAAGAGGCAATAGTAACAGAGGTAACCGAAAGCGTTCAAGGAATGTATGGTTTCCTAAGTTGCTATGATTTTAGGATATTCACTGATGTTACTCATAGGTTTCTTCTCGCACAGCTCCACCTCGGCTCATTATCCGACAAGATGACCCCTAAACGCATGTATCGTGCGTTACGAGACCTCCCAAAAGGATCGAAAGCCTTAGATCTTGCCTACAAGAATGCCCTGGAAAGAATAGAGGCACAGAAAGAAGGTCTCGAAGAGCTTGCAAAAATGGTCCTAGCTTGGATCGTTGCCACACTACGCCCGTTGGAAATGATCGAGCTCCGGCATGCGCTTGCTGTTGAAGACGATGTCACAAGCCTTGATGAAGAGAACCTGCCAGAAGCCGCTGATATCCTTTCTGTGTGTGCAGGTCTAGTGGTTCACGACGAAGACAGCGGTATCGTTCGCTTAGTCCACTACACAACGCAGGAATACTTTGAACGAACGCTCGAAGATTGGGCTCCCCACGCACATGAAACAATTGTGAAGACGTGTCTTACGTACTTGTCTTTAGATTTCGTTCCTGGAATTCATCTCAATGATGACGGCTCTCCCGTAGTTCCGGGGAACTTGGGCGCTAGATTTTGGCTGTTTTGCTCAGGGAATCCGTTCCTTGAATACGCTGCGAACAATTGGGGCGGACATTACGAAAAATGTTGGCACGAGTCCTGTGGAACGATGATGCAACTCATGGGGCGCATCGACATCGATATCAATTGCGAAAGTGGTAGATATCCCGATCTTCCCCTGTCAATGGCAGCCAGGAGAGGACAAGGTGCCGTCACGGCACTACTACTTCAGGATTCGCGAATAAGGCCTGCTTGTGCGCAACTACCCGACACAACGCCCGCTCTTTTTTTTGCCGCAATCTTCGGGCATGAGAATATTATGATACAGCTCCTCAACACGCCAGAGATTCAACACGACACCTTCACGCCTGAGGTCCTAGGATCAGCCGCATTCCACGGCATTGAAACTATAGTCGCTTTTTTACTTAAGAGAGATGACTTTGATGCGAACTGGATTTCACCGAGGCCTGGTTTCAAATGCCTGACACCTCTGATGTCTGCTGCTAAAGCAGGGCAAGTTGAGGTGGTGAAACTTCTACTAGCCAGCGAGAAGGTTAATGTCAACAAAGAGATGAACGCATCCCAGCTCACAGCCTTGAGTCATGCAGCTACGCAAGGCTGCGATGAAATTATTAGACTATTGTTGGAGAAAAGCGGTATCAAAATACAAAATATTGATCTCTCACTAGCAGCATCAAACGGCAAAGAGATCTGTCTACGCCTTCTACTCGACAAGAAACCTGGCTTGTTGAATGGGAAAGCGGACCAAGGAAGAACCGCACTCATGAATGCGGCCCATTATGGCCAAGCTGCAGCCGTAAATATACTGCTCTCTTACCCAGAGATAGATATCAACCTCAAGGACAATGACTGTAATACAGCAATTGAGCATGCATACATACGCGGCGAGACCACTATTGTGGGAATTTTGCTTGCGGAGAGTGGTAGGATTCTACCTGATGGGTTTGCCGATGAAGAATCTCTGTTGCTAGCCACGGAGATAAATCGCAATGAAGCGGCCAGACTAGGCAAGCTCCCCCAGACGCAGGAGGAGACTATCGAGACAGATGTAGAAAAATGCTAATCTCCTACGGAGGATTGAATATGGTTGTTGGTAACCAAGAGCGCAGCCCAACGGAAGACCGATGGATGAAGGAAGACTTTTCCAACGACTTGTGGATGAGGGCGGTGTAGCAACCCAAGAAGCAATAGACGGGTCCGAAATTTGAAGGAATGGAACGAGAATACTTGCGCCTTCTCCTCGTTTCACAGATCTTTGACGGTGCGAATCTTTCCTTCAAGTCATACAAGTTTAAAATTTACGACGCTAATGGGTATCGTGAATCATCCGTTCTCCTACTCATGGATGCATATGCAATGATGTTGCGTAGACTCAGAAAATCGACGCTGTGCATCAGCTTGCCATTACGTTTGGTTGAGATTGTAGATGGATTCTGGGAAGACTATGGGGCCGTGATCGACATGCTAGCATTCGGAGACATGAGGTGATACCGGCGTGACTTTCAGAGGCGATGGTCAATTCAAGCTAGTGGAAGAGGCTACTTTTTCAGAAATCAACGACGCCCGCCCTTCCTACCACTTACTACAAGCACAGTTAATGATGCGTATCGAAACAAGACGTGCCGTTCTCGGACGTAGCTCTCTGCTTCAAGCCCGCTTGTTGTCTGCTTTGTTGAACCCGCGTTGTGTCACAAACCCCCACCAGCCAGGGGGATATCTGATCAGGCTCGTTGTTTGGCTTTCTATCTCCTTTTATTTCACCTTTGAACTTTGAACATCGTTGTAATTGAGTCTTTCCTTTCTCAGCAGCGCTGACTGGTCGTTCTATCAGTTAGAAGTTGTTTCTGCAAAGATGTACTTCATAAATATTGTCCTATATACTGGGAGACTGGCTGGGAAAGAAATCACTCCCTGTGAATTTTCTATGTCGAAGATTCGCAGCGGATCAGCAGGTCTCTGGAACTTCATTCTCGGGACAAACGTATAGCTTATTACTTGCCCAAGAAAACATGAATTAGGATAGTACGAGTAGGTATCCATACATGTAAGTTTTACTTCGTCCTCCAAATGTGTGGCCCGAGGGACCAAGTCCAGGTCCGAGGGTCCAGAACTCGGCCCACAAAACCCAAACAGATTACACACTAGCGTACCATATTCTACAGCCAACTTTCGCACAACCTTCGCGGAGCCGTCAATATTAAGTGTCGCTTGGGCTCTTGGCATCTCATCTCCGCTCAAGGCAACATGCAGCAATACCCATGCTGTCCGCGTATCAGAAGCCTGCAATAGAGCCACAAGGCTGTTCTTTACCGCAAATGGACATGTAGGCTTTGCTATATTTGGGTAGGCGGCCTAAGAAGTTCTTGTTTCGCACCAGCTGAACGAAAAGCAAGATGGCGCAGAGTTTTGGAATGGGGCTAGAAGCAATACGGGGTGAGGCTGAGGCTGTAGCTACTAGAAGGGAGGTTTGCTTTTGACTCGTCTTCGGCCTCGCCGTTGCTGTTCTTTTTCATCCACTCAGCCATCAACGGCAACGAGACACCACTTTCACTCGTTTTTTGAACCTCTTTCCTCGCGCTTTACCACTCTCTACTGCTGCTTGCAGACCTCTTTCGCTTCAAAAGACTCAATACAATGGACGACAAGCACACAATGGGTAAGCGACAGAACCTCGCCATGCCATCCGCTTTCGTCTCATGTTCACTGACAAACAACCAGGCTCAGTCCCCCCCTACGAAGCCAACCCAAGCCAAGGAATGCAACACACTGGCTCCTATGGTGCAGCGCCAGGTCAGCCTACTGTCCAGCAAGAGTAAGTGGTCAAAATACATCCCCAAAGCCCTCAAGATCCACAAAGCTCCTCACCCCATTGTTCCATCAACAGCGCTAACCAACCACACTCGCCACAGCATCTACCAACAACCCATCTCCCCCATGCAAACCGGCCAAGTCTACAACCAAACCCCCATCTCCCCCATCCAAACGGGCCCAACATATCCCCCGCAGCAGCCAAACACCACCATGGACCAAGCCTATTTCCAGCAACCCCAGCAGCAGCAGCAGCAGCAGACTGGCACTGTGGGATCTCCGGGAAATGAAAAGCAGGAGTATTATGGCGGCGCTGGCCAGCAGCAGCAGCAGCGGCAACCCGAGATGCAGCAGCAGCAACAGCAAATGGGTGGTGCGGTGCCGATGCAGCAGATTCAGTCGCAATACCAGACTGCTACTCCGTTGGCGAATCTGGGAGAGGCGGCCGCGCCGGTTGATTGTCCGGTTTGTAGACAGAGGGCGCTGACGAGGACGGAGTTTCATGCGGGGAATACGACGCAGTATGTTTACCCCTCCTTCTCCATCCCCGTCTCTTTATTCTACGTCCGTTCCACTATATATTTACTGCCCTCCTTAAGCTTGGTGGATTCTATAC
>JASZXT010000528.1:0-18825 GCA_035521555.1 Lecanoromycetidae sp. Uapishka_2 | reverse complement strand
GTACAGGGATGGTTTCGA
Source organism: Lecanoromycetidae sp. Uapishka_2 (assembly GCA_035521555.1). Classification (NCBI taxonomy): domain Eukaryota; kingdom Fungi; phylum Ascomycota; class Lecanoromycetes; species Lecanoromycetidae sp. Uapishka_2. Next base: position 18,807 of record JASZXT010000528.1, on the reverse strand, counting down.
AGGCTGGGTCGAGGGGGTTGATGAGCTCGATGTAGTGGGTTTTGAGGTAGGCGAGGAGGTCGGAGGGGGAGTCGAGGGCTGCTAGGGTGGCAGCGTGGGAGGGTGTTGGTGCCTTGATTTTGCTTTCGAGGGTTGGGTTTTGCGCTATGGTTTCTTTGTTGGGAGTGCTGGTTGGGGAAGTAGTGTTCTTCTCCTTTCCATTTAGAAGCTTCGTGATTTGCTGTGCAGGCATTCCTGGTTTGTTTTCAAGTTTGACATTATTGTGGTTTCGTTTTGGAGAAGTGAACACATGTTTAATTGGGATGTCGTATGGGAAGTCCAGGCGTGCTGGAGTCCCTAGGATGGAGGTGGCGGAAGAATCGGTGTGTTTCTTCTTGTCACCCGCAGGTTTCACGTCTTGCAATTCAGTCATCGCTTCCCGATTCTGATTCGTGAGAGGGTAGCGTTCCGCCTGGCTGCCGAATGTGTCTCTTGCTTGTTCGGTCTCATACACCCAAACGTACCCATTGATGTTCTCGTAAGTGTTCACTTTCTTCACTCTCGCCTCTTCCACCTCTCCCTCATCTACTCCCTCTTCTAGGTACACATAATCTCCCTTCTCCAAAGTCAGGTCTTCTTGCCCGTGGTCTCCTTTTCTAGACGTCATGTTATATAGTTTCTCGGGTTTCGCCTTTCTCTGCTCTCCTAAAGATTCACCCTCTTGTCCCTGCCCCTCGGAATGCACAGACGCTGGTGTTGAAGCGTAGCCAACAATGACTTTCCTCCGTAAAATCAATGTGGCGCAGAGTTTTTGTACCGGTTCAAGGGTGAAGCTCTTAGAAGAGGACCTGATCATCAGTAATTCAATTTGAAAATTCGTTACATTCAAGGGAGGTAGGCGGGGGCACCGTTGAGAGAGAGCTTAAGCTTGCAGTTTGATACGTTGCAGGGAAGATCTGTCCAGGTGACTGGTCGGTCATAGGCGTTTGGCGGTTGGTAAGATAATATAGAAAGATTTTATTAAAGAGAAAGGCAAAGAGAAACCGAATAAAAGACAGAATACGTAAATTGCTAGCAGGTGGAGCACTTGGTCGGAAGGCACGGAAGTTTGTGATAGAATTGTGAGGGAAGGTGCGCCATGTAAGAGTACTACCATCGTTGCAGTAGAGCAAGGAAGATGTTTAGGGCGACAAGATTTTGCACTTACTTTGAAATGCTTTTCGCTTCGAAGCATCGTGTAGAGGTCTCTTTCCAAAATTGCCAATCAGGATTATCTTTTCCATTCGTCAACGGGCCATTGGTCATTGATAAAATTCGGTGCCTCTTGTTCAGGGCTTTCCCCCATCAATGAGTCAAATATTGTTACACACGTAGCGTTTTCTCCTTGACTCGACTAGAGCTTATAGCTTCACAGTCTTTTCAAAACATCTTCAATAACCTCCTCTGTCCCTGCCTTGCCTCCCATATCAGGCGTCAGCAAGGCTCCTTCATCTAGGTTTCCATCCACGGCAGAGTAGATCTTTGCGGCAGCCTCCTCATAACCTAAGAACTCCAGCATCAATGCGGTACTCCTGATCGTAGCGATAGGATTTGCAATTTTTTGTCCCATGATATCCGGGGCACTTCCGTGGCATGGCTCTCCAATCACAAATCCATCCCCTACATTGGCAGATGGAACAAGGCCCAAGCTTCCCACCAACGCCGCAGCGCCATCCGATAGTATATCTCCATAAAGGTTGGGTGCAACTATCACGTCGTAGGAGGAAGGCTGTCGGAAGAGCTTGTAGACCATTGAATCAACAATCTGCTCCTCAATCCCTACGCTTTGGAATTTGGTATCAGCAAGGGCAGCCCGTGCTGTTTCTCGAAAAAGACCATCGGTCTGTGAAAGAACATTGCTCTTGTGTGTGATTGTGACCAAGGGTTTCGAATGCACACTTTGGACTCCAGTATCCCGTATCTTCTGCCGCCGTAGAGCGATCTCGCCGGCCATGGTAGCTATGCGATGGCTTGCTCTTTCTGATATACGCTTGATCGCTTCGGCTACTTTCCCAGAACCATCGGGTGCTTCAAATGTCCGCTCTTCCTTCACGTAGAGATCTTCGGTGTTTTCGCGTACGATGACAAGATCAATTGGCGTTCTAGAGCTCGCCGTCGTCTTGACGGGTCGCACATTGGCATATAAGTCAAGCTTTTTTCGTAAAGCGACAATAGGCGAAGAGTATCCAGCGACTTTGGTGGTGGGCGAGCTCACGGCTCCAAATAGGGCCCCGTTGCATTCCTTTTGCAGTGTTTCGACGGTTTCTACAGGCAGGGCATGACCAGTCTTCTGGAAGGCTTCAAAGCCTGCGGGAAGGTCGACGAATGAGAATTGGAGGTTGAAAGAGCTTGCAATGGCTTCCAGTACACGTCGACCTGCCTGAGTCAGTCAGTCAGTCTCGTTAAGAGAATTATATGCACAAGTCAACAGGTATAATTACCGGTATCACCTCACGGCCGATGCCGTCACCGGGTATCAGACCTATCCGCAGCGCTCTGGAAGCCATAACGATAATGGAAAAGTGGGAAAGGGAACGCAATAAAAATGAGGACAGCCTTGACCGCACAGAATTCTCGAGTTAGGGTTTACTGTTCGGATAGTACGGTGTGCCTTAAGTACCTTAGAGTACACCCAGTTTTCTAAGGCTGAAGCGCCAAGATCTTCTAGCCTTATCGTTCCCTTCCTCGAAGGACATCGAGGATCAACACCAATCGAAATACAGCTGACCATCGGAACCCGACACTGGCATTATCATGACCAACCGCATGCAAAGGTGGGTGGAGGAGAAGAATAAGAAACTTCAGCAGTTCACCCACGACGAGCTCCATGCGGAAACTTTACGACAAGAGATTAAAGAGCTAGAGAAACAAAGCCTTGAGGCGTCTGCGTTCTCGAAGCTTGAAGAATTAAAGCTGGAGCTTGCCGCAGTACAAGGACGTGCTGAAATCAGCACGCAAGGCCGTATACAATCGAATAGGCTGATGGAATTGATGAGAGAATTACAACCAAACAATCCTCTGCCGTCTGATGCTGAGAGAACATTGAAAGATTACTTGTCATGGCTCGAGATAATGGAAGATCATCGGAAGAAAGATTATCTGAGCCACAGAAATCATATCTTGGAGCAGCTGCCCTTTGCGAGCTGGGCATATCGGGGAAAATTACTGCGCTGGTTGGGAAAGGAGGTCTTCCATCGAGTAGCACGCCAGAAAATTCCGTACCTTATCTCACGCGCGTCGATGGGTCAGGTGTTGAGGATGGTCAGGAAAGGATGAGTGGCTACGGTATCCAATTATCAACAACTGTGATCGCTATCGATCCTGGTCTCTACAAGAACGATGGTAACGCCATGCCTCGATGCTGGATCAGGCTCAGGCGAAATATACCAGAAGGGAGGAGCGCTCTTTACATCACCCCACCCGACTCGGTCGCTGTCATCGCAGCAAGCAAAGACCTTTGCCAGGTTGGGCAATGCCGGCAGTTCGGCTCATGCATATTGTTACACGACGGTATCCATCCGCGACGTCTCAGCACTTCTTAGGATGGCACTTTCTGATTCGGAACGTATCTGGAAATGTTTCTGTTGGCATAAGCAACCAGCACTGCGCTAGAAAGTGACACAGGCTCCAAGTCGAAAATTTTTGGCCTATTTGAAGACTGCTGGTTTACAAGGCCATTCCTGACCTTTGATTCCTCGGCATGATATCCGACCTCTGAGATCGGAGCTTTTGATGCATGCAAGGGGTGACATCGTACCCAACGGCTGCACATAATTACAATAATATACACCTTCATACTCCTTCATCTACTTCGTTATGCATCAACACCTAGCCATTGTACTGTTTATTATCCGCCTCTTCCTTTGGCTTCTTCCTCTCCTTCCTTGATAACTCCACCTCTAATTTCCTCTTCCCTGTCACCTTGCCATTCAAGCCATCATCCTCGATATCAAAATATAACGCCCATGTGCCCGGCTTCTCTTTAACGGCAATGAAGCCTTCCCATCCTTCGAACGTCATCCGTCGATCGATCTTGGTGCAATTCCAAGGCCCCATGATGTGTCCCTCACTTTCAGCCTTGGTGCCATATTTCACCTCGTTGGTCTCTCTGTCAACGTAGACCCAGTTGAGCACGGGCGGATCGGGTTGAATGGTCGAGACGAGACCTTCGCCTTGCCAGCCCCAATTGTACTCGGGATGTTTGAAAAAGTAGCCTGCGAAAGGGTGTCCCGCAGGCTCTTCGAATTCGAGGTCCTCTTCGACAGGACAATCGTCATCGACTGGATATGCTACATATAGCTGATAGCACGACATGTCAGTGCCCTGACAGGCCAATGTCTGCTTCGATATAGGGAACACACCTTGTGATTTTTCAACACTACCAGACCCCCGTTGATTTGGTCACTTTGCGACGATGGCTTTACACATGATGCTACCAAGTTTGTCTTCTGTCCGCGATGTTTCTCTCTAGCATTTTGGGCTTGTCCTTGTCGCACTGCTTCGGTGGTCCCGACGATGGCTGGACAGGCCGCTATTGCAGTGAGTAGGCCAAAAACCATGCTTGCTCCGGTCTCCCTGATCAATAAAGTCACAAAGTGCTCGGTATAATGAGGTCTGCTGTTTAAGATTCTATGGCGCGCAACAGTGTTTACGGAAGTAAGACCGGCAAAACAGACATGCAATGGCTTGCGCATGAAACAGGGCTGGGGGGCAGGGGGGCAATTACATCAGGCTTAGTTCCGCCTCCCTTGTCACACTACCGCTGTCAATGTGTGGCTCGCAAGGATTAGAGTGGCGAGTCGAAGCAATTCGGTACGGGATTCCGAAAATCTGATCAATCAGACGATCAGGAACTTGCCGAGATCCTGGTCGAAGTCTACCCCCGCCGATCATGACGCATCATCGTGCAGGCTGGCCAGGCCTGGAGCACTAACCAAAAACTTGGCCAGCTTCGGCCGAACCGAGGAGGCTGGGGACTCGCTCTAATAAGTACGAACTGTTGCCAACATCTCTGCATCTCCTCTATGCACAATTCTTTTTCTCACCCAACGAGTTTCCAACGCTTCTAGAATACGATCTTGGGAAATCCAGAGAGCTCTTAATTGAAAGTACATCTATCGTCATATAAGTCAGTTACCATCTCTCGCGCATCGTCATGGCACAGAAGTCTCCTCCCAAGCTTGCCCCCAAGAACCAACCAGCACCCACCAAACAGTGAGCGTGCCCTGGCTCTTTCAACATCCCCATTACCCACCAGTAACTAACACCTATGTCCTTCCACAGAGCCGACGCCGAAGAATCTTCCGACAACGAAATGGCCGACAACCAAGCCCAAGGCAACCGCAAGCCGCAACCCCAACAGCAAAATCAAGTCGCCCAAAAGATGCAAGAGCCAGAAGGCGACGACCAAAAACTCCAAGCGCAAAACCAAGCCCTCCAACAACAAATCATGGCCCTACGCCAACAGCAGCAGTCCTCGCAGCAGCAGGGCGGTCAACAAGGCGGGCGCATTGCCCCCGTGCGCCAGAGCAGGATCTTGGACCGTCCTCCCAGCGACGGGGCCAAGGCGAGCAGCTTGAAGATTCAGATCGAGTTGGATCTGGAAGTCGAGGTAGATCTCTATGCGAGGGTGAAGGGTGATATTACCATTGGCTTGATGTAGTGACTGTTTCGGTAGGTGGATCTTTATGCCAGAGTTAAAGGCGATATTACCATTGGTTTGTTGTGAACAGCTTCATCACCATTGCGTGAGTTTCTGTTTTGAGGTCGGGATGGACAGCTAATGACACTGTGGTGCAGGAATCGACGGAAACAAGTGAAATATGTATACAAGGGGGAAGTGAGCGTGGATGATTGGATATCAGATATTTTGGGTAAGTCTTGAAGGGGAGTCGGGAGATGAATGTGGATGGATTTGTATACTAGATAGTAAGATGGCTATTGCACAAAATTCTTCCTCCACAAAAAAGGCCTTCCCTTCCACGTGCTTCACGTTTCCCATGTGCGTGCTGTATTGCAAGGATGGCAGTACTCTTACATGGCATTACCCCCCCAAAATTCTATCACAAAGTTCCGTACATTCCGACCAAGTGCTCCACCTGCCAGCAAAGGACTCATGTTTCTCATTTATAAAATCCTTCTACACTGTCTTGCCAACGCCTATGACGACGGGTCAGCCATAGGTCGCCTCAACTACAATCCCAAAGAACCCATCAAGCCGATACTTCAAGCTCTCAACCGCGTGCCCCCGTCTACCTCCCTTGGCTGTCACAAACTGTCAGAGTAAAGTACTCACGACCAGATACTCTTCCAACAGATCAGCCCTTAAACCGATACAACTACAATGCGACAAATTAGATCCACGCACGAACCATCCAAGGCTAAGCTCCCACACTAATATCCATACATTCCGAAAGCAACAGAGAAGCGGGTTCATTTCTAAATACCAAAAATTTACAAGACCTGCAGAGAACCATACAACAACCGCTCAATACCAAGACATCGCTTAATACGTCGTTAATTCTGGACAACAAAGGAGAGTATATCCCCCTTAAAAGAGCGAGCAGTTGAGGCAAAGATGAAAGAGCCGAGAGAAATAAAGTGAACATTTACGAGAATATCGATGGGTAGGTTTGAATATTTGAGATTGAGTGAGCAAAGCAAATATGTATTTGGCAGCTAGGTAGAGGTTTATATTCTCACGACTGAGAATGGATAGAATCTGGAAGCGATGACGAAATAGGAAGATGGGAGGCTTGTAGGGGAGGAGGAGAGACGCATTGATGATACCGCTGGCTCCGGCCCAGGGATATCCTCCGTGACTGTATACATGTACATTGCGAAAACACTACCATTTCTAATTCAATTACAAGGCAACAATACCTGCACAGCAGCTCACGAAACTTGCGAATGGAAGGAAGTAGCACACTACTTCCCTACTCAGCGCCTCTAACGATTGGGGATTGAAGGGTTGTATTGGATTATGTTTCATGGTAGGATAATTTGCATGCTTTTCCAGAGGTGGACAAGGATGAGGTCTATCCTACCAAAGCGTAATGATCAAAGTGCATTGGTGGTTCGTACTATTGTGGGTTGTTTGATAGCGGGATGTAGGGTTGGAAGGGGTGTGGTGTTTTTGTCTTTGGGGGGGGACATGGTGCGTTGGGATCAGGTTCAGGAGGAGAGCTAGGGGTTTGTTGTTGGGTTGAGATGGGCGCGATAGGGATGGATTTGAGGGCGACATGCGAAAAGGGAAGCATCAACATTGGGACGGACGAGAATGTGCACTCAGGACTCCATTATCAATAGCGTTTGTCTTTTTCTGTTTATAATAGTATCAAGCACATTTGAATTCGTCAATGCTTGTTTATCACGTCATGATCTTCGAAGTCGTCGTGCATGAGATCCCTCTCAATAGTCTATAGAAATTCGCTTTTATAGTCATCAATCATATTCTCATATCTCGACCTTTACGCGAAGATCTTCCTGAATTTCGTATCGAACTCAAAGCGCAATTTTTTAATGGCTTTGTAGACATTCAAAAAGCCCCTCTCCAACTCCTCTTTCGATGGATCATCCCCGCCAGTTCCATTCGCCTCAGGCTCAATATCCTCATCCTCGTCGGACGCATCCCATGAATCGACAACCTTCTTTTTCGCCACAGGCTTACTAGCTAGACTCGAAGCGCTTGTCACAGATGTTTTGCCTGTGCTAGTCGTTGCTGTTGATCCCGCAGTACTCTCAGTGTCAGTGGTGGAGTCTGCGAATTGATCATCTTCGGCGTTGTTATGTTCATCACCTTCTCCTGTGATATCTAATAGGCTCAGATCTGACTCGGGAAGCTTCAAGAAATTCGCCAGGCTCGCTGTGATGGTAGCTAGCACAAGGGAAAAGTCGTTTAGGAGGAACCATACATCCGATTTTTTTACCCCATTGGCTTTCTCCAAGGCTTCAATATCACCATGCATGAAAAAGTCGTACAAGTAAGCATTTAGTGGTGTCTTAGACTCGTCAGGGTAGACATCCAAATGAGGTATCACAGCCTCTTCAAGGAACACGCCACCTCGAGTGGTCCGGCAAAGGTCGGAGATGCTCTCAAATTCATCCCCATGCCCTGATAGCGCGACGAACGCCGATCTTATCTTTGTAGGGGGAAGAGATCCGGATAGATGGATGTTTTCGTCAGCTCCCCCAGCCTTGACCCTGGTTAAAGGTAACCTGCAGTCTTCCACAACGACATGCTGATCGACGAAAGTTCTCACGTACGTGGTAAAGACTTGAAGGGTATCTCGATTGTGGTTTCGGAGGATTGCCGCTGCTTGTGGAGGTAGCGGAGGCAGGAACACTATGGAGGGTGACCTCTTCACGATGTTTTCGACGTATTCCGCATCGGCCTGGGATCACACAATGTTAGCATTGACATAGATGCGGCAGGTAGAAATCAGTGTTCTTACCTCTCGACAAGGGCGTCGACCAAAGAGATGCGCCATGACAACCATTAGAGTTCGCAGAACATGGGATTCCTTGTCCTGGAATTCTGAGCAGAGCTCATGGAAATACTCTCCTTTGATCAGAGCATTGAGGGCGAAGCTAGAGTTCTCCGTAAAGTACAGATGCGATGTAAGACCCGCAAAATTAATGGGTGCTCCTTGCGCACTAAGCAGATTCTGCCTTCTGAGGTATTCAATTGAGAAGCGTAGATGATGAAGGACTTGGTCCTTGAAAGCTGGGCCATCTAAGTACAACCGCGGCTGTGATAGTAATGAGTTAATCGCCTGGACTGCGTAGGGAGAATCCCCGGATTCGTGAAGAAGTGAGAATAGCCTCAAGACAAGCGTGGTTGTGATGGGGAAGTGGCCGTTCAAATCTGGCAGCCGAGAGCTCAGAAGTCGGCATATCTTGCCGTGGCTAATGTTCTGGAATACCACATTCCCTAGTAGGTCAAAGCCGCGGCGTCCAGCTCGTCCCGCTGCTTGTCGAAAATTCAATGCAGTCAAGAATATGCTGTCGCCAGAGAACACAACCGTGGCACAGGGCATGTTGATGCCTAAAGCGAGTGTACCGGTGGCGATGACAACTCGAAGATAGCCTTTTCTGAACAGCATCTCCACGACCTGTCGATACTTTCTGTTCATACCTGCATGATGAACACCTATTCCACGTTTTAATGCATCTGTCAGCCAAGTAGCAAGGCCTCTCTTATTCATTTGCCAGAAGAAACGTGAAAGCTCGGAAACTTCAGCCTTCTGCCGCGCAGCAAAGTGGTAGCCATCCACGGGAGCTTCAGGGTCAAAGTTTGCATATGGATTGACATCATCCCCAGCCGAGTCTTGCATCTTGTCAAGTTTTGAAGTGGGATCATCATCATCATCGCCCTTGCCTTTTTTCTTGGAGACTGCTTTTGTAGGCTTCTTAGCCTTCAATTGGTCCTTCTTGTACTGCTCGAAACCACTGATTTTGGCCTTCCAAGCCGGATTGGTCTCTTTGTATCGGAGCTCTGCCGCCTCCAGTTGACTCACGACAGCTCGTGCTATTCCCTCGCATCTATGTCTATCATAATTGAAAAATATAGCAGGGAGAGCGTCACGTTCATAGAGTCTACACAGAAGAGGTAAAGTCGTTGCATACAGGTTGTCAGGATCGACGGAACGTAAATCATCCTCAATGATTTGGGTAACATCGCCCTTGGAAACCTGACTCTCGACGGTATGAACACTGTCCATTGATTGACTTAGATCGTCGCGCACTTTGTCGAAGGGTGAATTACTGTCGTACATCCACTGTTTGAGGAGTGCTTTCAAACCCTGCTCCCATTCTATGACATGAGCTTTTCGAATGACTGCTGGAAGCGTATCTCGGTTAGAAGGGTCCAGGTCACTTGCAACGGGGTAATCAACACTCTCATGCCGTTTCATTGCTTGATATAGCATCAGACAATCTCTTGCCTCGAGGCTAAGATCGTCTGGTATTCCCCTGGATTTGTTGACAAGACTGGCGACTGGGTGTATGAACGACAGCTCTTGGATCCCGTCGAGGCCTAAAGTCGCAAAAGACGGACGATCTACCAACCCCCGGAAAGCAAATTTTTTGGGAGGGGTGAACACAAATTTCCTCAGATCAGAGTAACGGTATTGATGTGTGATCTTGACAACTCGGTGTCCTGACGACGCCTGCGTTGAAGACAGCCAAGAGTAAAACATTGCCGGATTACCGACTGTGGCAGACAGAGCGATAATCGGACACGGGGCCAGGAGTAGCAGCTGTTCCCATACGACGCCATCCTCAGCCTGACCAATCGAATGTATTTCATCGAATATTATGTTGCGCAGCCTTGGCGACCATGACTTAGCGTTGCTTGGTGCTAGTAGCATAATCTGTAGTATATGAGGCACGGTGACCAGAATTTGGCACCCCGATGGATTATTGATACGATAGTCTCGGGTATGTATAGCCCATACCGACTTTCCAGCGTGCTTGTACGTTTTTCGGAAGCGTGCCTGGATTTCTGCAGCGATTTGATTGACCAACGCCTTTGTGGGTGCTACGTACACAAGTACACTGTCATCATCGCTTCTGAGAATTTTCTCCATTGCGTAAAACGATATGAACGTTTTTCCTGCACTGGTTGGCGCGACAACGAATACGCTGTTCTTCGCGTCTAACTCATCAAGTACCTTTCGCTGCCAGCCATCAGGCTGGAATGGTACCCTTGTATCCGGTGCCGAGTCTAAGTTACGGTCCATGTAGGGGCCGCAATGTATCAGTTGGAAGTCCATCTCATCCATCCCGATGGAAAGATCGTCTGCTTTGGGCAACACAAGTTCTGGGTCGTAAGCTAATTTGCGATCGTTCGTTGAAGCTGGTACCCCAGGATCTGGTAGTTTCAGAGCTTTCACAATATCCTGCAGTTGCTGAACAATTGACTTGCTTAATCCGTCCATGGATGCCAAGCGTCTGGCTGTGTCCCATATCAAAGACGCGACCCCGAAGAGCTCCTCGTTCGAAGCCGTGAGCGTTTTGCTGTCTGTCTTTCTCCGGAGTTGCTTGTACATTTCAACTAGGATACATAATAGGTGAAGTTGTACCTCGGACTGTATGACTGCTCGCTTGGCATCAGTCAGATCCCGTAAATATGCTTGTATCTTGATGTATTTGGCCTGCAACGATCGTTCCGAGTCCAGATTCTTTCGGACCGTCCGCCACGCAGAGAACAACCTTGCATCGCTCTCGTTATCTTTGACAGCTTTATTCGCGGCAATGTTGTCCAACATCTTTTTCTTACCCGCGTTCTTAGGGTTAGATGCTATTTTACTTTTTGTATTGAGGTCATCTTTGACGACTTTGACTTCCGATGTTGTAACAATTTCTGGTTCTAGTACTTTGCCGGCTGCGTTCGTGAGACTAGCGGCATAGGACTGCATCTCGGACATGAAAAATTGATTTCGCCGCAGAGCACGGGACTTCTCCTTTTCGGTGGCCGGAGTTATCATTGTGTTCTTGGGGTCTATGCGTCTCTTCGCATTGTGCCAATGCGAAACCTCCTGATATATTCGGCCTGTCTGCCGGTCCGAAGCTTTTGAGGATGAGATGCGAAGTTGAATCGACTTTAGATGTTTATCAAAGGTTGGATTTGAGAACGGCAGTATGCTGATCTCGTCTGGAGTCAAACCTTTTGTCTTCTTCTCGGTGTTCTTAGCCTTCTGTGAAGACACCGGCCCTTTCGGGTGGAAGCCTGATAGGGTACACAGAGCGTGCGCAAGATCATCAAATGCTGAAATCACCTGGGGATTTATTGATATTGATTGCGGGTCTGCGGCGACTGACGTAAACAATCGTCCGTCAATGAGGTCTGCAATATCACACTCAAGAGAGCTATCGTCCATGGAGCTGTGCCAAACCTTGCTCGAGAGCACTGATTTGGTGACTTTCGAGAAGTTGATTATCAGAGAGTTGATCCGGGCTTTTAAAGTAAGGTCCAGATAGGGGTAAATTTGCCGCCTGTTTGAGAGAGCTGTTGTTTCTAAAAGTGCGGTGTGAATGAGAAAGGATGTTATCAGGGATTTCGTCGTAGGATCATCTCGAAGTATTTGGGTGAGCGCCGTCAAGGTCAGAATTGTACGTTCAGTTTGACCAGCCAGGCTCTTGGAGCTGCTGCCTGAGCATTGGCATCCAATGCCCTCATATGCTATAGCTTCGCCTGCTCCCTGCGCCTCTGGCACTGGTTCTAACATGGATTCGGACGGGCTTTCACTGCTTTCCAAGGTTTCTTTACCAACGCGAGTAGAAAGCCCCCAAGATCCTGGCGATGCGCTCAGACCTAGTAAGGAAAGAGAGGATACAAGCCCATTTATCTCGCCCAGTGCCCGGCTAGCCGCCGTCGTGGAGATTTCGTGTTCCTTGGCTTGGTACAAAAACCCGGACTTCCGATTTGCTTCCAAAACCATTGTCATAACCTTGTATAATAAATCAGCGTGATTCCTGCTTGGCTTAGGTTTCCTCACTTTGGTGTCTTGCCAATCAAGTCCATTCACAAGAGCTACGTTGTAGCCTTTCTGTATCAAAGTAAATATCATAGCTCTAAACATGACCCGCCTGGAAACTTCTTGAGCATCGACGTCACTTCCTTCCTCATCATCGTAATTATCGTCATCATTGTTGTCGTCCTCCTCCTCGGACTCGCTGTCTTTGTCTGCTCGTAGTGCGACTAAGTTGGCGCCGTCATGGCACATAACAAAGTAGACTCCGGTGGCGCTGAGATAACGGCCAAATTCGGGGTCTTGAACCGACTGGAAGCAATGAACAGCAAGAGACCCGTTAGTTGGATTGGACGTTGACATGTTGACTTGAAGATGTCGTAAGATAACCGCTCTGGCAAGGAGGTACTTGCATCGATCGCTTGATCGAGTGCCGCGTGGAATACATAGTTCAGAATGCTCATCGAAGAACACAATGTGAAAGCTGCATTTCCGCTGCACAAGACCTTGCAGGAAATATTCTGTGGCGTAAACGGCATGCAACAGCTGCAAGCCGGCTGCGTAGATAGATATTTTAGTCAAAAGAATCTTTTCCAAGTGATCGATTTCAGGTGGTACTTACGATTGAAATCGAGCTTTGGGTCACTGAAGACTCGCAGCAAAAGCGAGTCGCCTTCAAGTAAGAAAAGCTCTTGACCCGCATAGTCCCCCACCAGGTCAACCCGTCTGGCGGAGAGCTTTCCATAGCTGAGGGAGTTTTCAGTATCATCGACAAGTGCTGGGTGAGACAGCTTACCCGTCTAGCAATTCGTCTTCAGTGAGGCCCGATTGCTTCATCGTCATATGGGAGATAAATCATGCGTTGATTCGTGGATCGTGTCTGCTGAGACAGAGTTAAAGATTTGAAAAAGCGTGGTCAAACAAAGCACAAGAACTGATGGTTGTTTTATGCACGTTGCCTTCGATCAGTGGGGGAAGGCTAGACAAAAAGTTTCAGAGGAAATGAAGAGGTACTCTTGGGACCGCAATTACAAGGTCTCCTAATTATTTATTAACTACAGATAGTTGTATCAACACGTCAAAGTGTTCAATGAGATATTGCAAATGACTTTGTCCCGCACTCTATCTACAGGTGAAAGTATCTCAGTCAAGGTTCTTCAGTTGTGCGAATTTCAAGAAAGGCTAGCCTCGGCGCTTGGCAAGCGCTGGACGAGGGCCGGGATTGGCTGCCCTGCCTGAACTTGAAGAAATACATAGTCATGTATGTCTTTCGTCTTCTTCTTCTGCTGGATCAGGGAAGGTGGCTTATTGGACATTCATGCTCACACTTTGCCAGCAAACCGTACCCTTCTGCTATTCCATCGAGTTGCGAGAATCTTATAGTGAGCACTAGATCCATCTAAGTATGGCAGCATACGAAGGGGAAGAACGACTCCTTACCGTGTGAGCACCCCTAGCTTTGATCGATCCCAGTGAGAGCCTGCTGATGACGTACAGCTTCGCAGACATCCACTACTTCTTCAGCGCACCCAGTCCCCGGCCAGCAGCACATCGTTTCGACAAAGGATCTTATCTATACTTCTACGCCAACAAGAACGGCAATGGAGGAAGATTGGAGGTAGCCAACAATGTTGGCACGCCAGAGCAGGATGCTTTCACGGGCTGTGAGTCCAAGAATCCTTCCCCGTTCCCTATCTCTCAAGATCTAATGTGTGGACCTGCTTTAGCTATGGACACAACCACAGTTCGCCAGTCACACAAACATCCCACTCTATGTACTATAACGGTCGACGGCTATGGCAGCGAGCGTGCTGGAACCTCGTCTTCGATTCAGCAGCCAAAACACCACTGGCGATTACCAAACACGGACCCTCGAGATGAGGGTAAGTATCTCTTTCGCCTTCACACGTTGGATATCTACTTTTGGACGGCCGAAGATGCGAATAAATTTACGGAGGCTGTCGAGGGTAAACTTGAGCCAGAGCAAGTGGAAATATTGGATAGACCAGTCCCTCCGGCGGCTCATGAGGATGTAATGAGCCCCGTTGTTCAAAACTTGGAGAATGTTGCAATCAAAGATCCAGCCTACCGAAATGGACAAACCCGCAATTCGAGAGCGCCTTCGGTAGGGGCTGCTGCGGATAATGGGGCAAATGTCACGAAAGAGTCAGGACAGGAGACTCCTAGAGCGCAGGACCCGGCAGCATATCAACCACTTGCTTACAACCCTGCTGCTCCGGCTGCACCAGAGCCTATCAGGCATCGTGAGAAGACACCTCCACCAATGGATGGCGAAGCAGGTACTGGGCTTGCTGGTGCCGCGTATCGAGATCACACACAATCAGCGTCCCCTCAACATTCTCTCTCACGCCCTCCTTATGGCCAGGCACAAACGTCACAGGGATACATGAGTCCTCAGCCTGGTCCAGCTGGTCTGTCACACGCTTCATCTTACGCTTCCCCACCGCCGTCCGTTGGATTCTCGGCCCCTTCGTCCGCTGTGCCCGGACCTCGAACTTCGAGCGTGTCATCGTATGCGCCACCTCCGCCACGGGGCGGGGAAAGTACAACCAGTCCGTACTCTCCTGCGCCGGCTTTTGCTCCACCGCCTCATAACCGTCAGAGTACTACATCCCCGTCATCTCAACAATTGGTAAACACGTTCAGCCCACCTCCACAACCTCCACAGGAGCATGCCCCCTTCTATTCGCCGAACGGCGACCCTCAAGAGTCGCCGGCCACTGAGATACTGGGTGATTCCTACGTCGCAGCTCACCGACAGCCTCTACAACATCTACAGCCGCAGTATGCCCATTACACTCCGCCGCCACAAACACAAGGGCACGCCTCTGGAGAGCCCGAACCTTTAGGTGGGTATTCAGGGTATCAATACGACCAGCAACAGCCACATCACCATCACCATCAGCATGCCCAGAGCAACGAGTATGACATTCACAGCCAGGTCTACAGGCCAACCTTGGAAGAAGCGCAGAAACACAAGCCATCGAAGTCCTCAAAGCCTGCAGGATCACCAGCCGGTAGGCTGGAGGAGAACGCTGGCAAGGTAGACAAAAGTGTCAACCGCTTCTTTAAGAAGCTAGAGAAGAGAATTGGGTGAACAAATCGACCTCGGCAGGCGGAGAGTTTATCATTGCTTACAAGGCATTCGCGCCAATGAATGAATGACTGACATGTGTATGCGAGGAAGCTTGTTGAAATACCCGGTCTTTTCTGTACAATTGCGGGCACACTGCGGGTCGTTGCAGAGCTGATCATTGGAGATTTGACAATCGAAGGGACAGGTCCTCGGATATTGAAGCTTCGAGAGTGTCCGACGGTAGGGTGCTAAGGCGGGCGGGATATCTGATAAAGTCAATGACAATGAATATCATAGCAATAAATTGTTGTACGTAGCAGGTTTGCGTCGAAAAATGCACAATAGTTTTAGGAAGTCGTTGCCGGGACTCTAACCCAATCGCGTAGTTCCACAGTATTAAAATTGTGCAGCCGTAATGATAATACTAATGTCAATACTGAACACTCCTTTTGAAGACACAATTCTACGTTCTGCGCTGAGCTCCACAGATAAATGAAATATGCCTATGTGTCATTTAGTTGCTTGGTAACGACACGTATTGATCGAATTCAAGTTCTTGTAAGTTTTGTATCCCAGCCTTCGCCCAACAAACACAGAGACACACTACTGCTGCGCGCGACGCGGTCCCAAGTGCGGCTTGATGCATGCCTTTGCCCGCAGATCCCTGACCAGTGCCCGACCCTCCTTGGCCTCGAGGCCTCGCACAAGGATCCAATGATGTTCTGACACACCTTTTGACAATGGCACTTTGCTAACATTCGCTCCTTCTCCATACAGTCATGTCAGGAAGGTCACCCAGCACCGGCGTCGCTTCCTTGAGAGCTAGATTTGAGCAGAACGGAGAAAAAACGTCTCCACCTTCCCGAGGTAGATCTCCTGCTGGAAGCGTGACTAGTGATAGCTCGAGGCCCCTTTCGAAGGTCAGGACCAGTTTCGTCGCCGTTGAGCCGAGTGGGAGAATGGCTTCAGAGCTGGGCTTGAAAGAGACGGAGAAAGGTAACGAGGCTTTGGCTGGGGATGGACTAGGGAATAAGAGGCCAGCTACAAATGGTGAAGCTACGGACAAGCCAGTGGTAAATGAAAGTGAATCGAGTCCTAATGGCACTGTACCAGCGACGAATCCACTGGTCAATGTTAGAGAGGACAATGCGTCAGCTGGACCTACAACCAACAGCAAATTAGACCGGGCGATGGACGATGCACCAAACGCAAACCTAGACAAGCCAGCCTCCACTGCTGAGGAGCATACTAACGGTATGCTTCCGTCAGACCCTAAAGACGCAGGGGCAGTGTCTGGCGGAGCAGCCCTTGCTGACCAGACACCTGGCCTAGGCTCTATACTGAAGGGTTCAGCTTTCGAGGAGAAGGACGCAAAAGAAGCGAAGCATGCTACTGCACCCAAATCTACGAACCCAACACCGAAGTCACCAACAACCACAGCTGCAACCCAAAATCCAAAGCCTGAAGCTAAAGTACCATCTGGTGCGACCGCCAATGGTAAACCGAAAGAAGCAAAAGCGAACAAGCCTGCACCGCAATCCATGCTTGCTGCCACTGTCAATGGAAGGCCAAGAGAGGAGGGAAAAGCGAAGCCATTAGTAGACTCTAAACCCCAGGCTGCCGCTCCGGCACCAGTCGAGACTCAAACAGTTGCTTCCGCCGCACCAGCGAACGCTGCGGACACTTCTACCGCGGAAACCAAGAACGACAATCCACCAGCACCACGTACGCCAACCAGTGCGACTGCATCTGCTAAGCAAATTTCTCCGAGGAAGCCATCTCCTATGAAAGCGGCTTCTCCCAAAGTGGCTTCTGGTAAAGATGGGTCAAAGAAGGACGTGGCAAAGGAGATCAAGAAGTCAGCGAGTAGACCGTCTGGTGTGTCAAAGGGACCTGCAGCGCTAGCTTCGAAATCACATGCATCGTCAGCCTCAAAACCAGCCAACGCGCCTTCGACTTCAGTTGCCAAGCCGCCAACAAAGAGGTCAGGGCCATCATCACCGTCCGCTTCAGCATTCACGAAGCCTAAACCCAAGTCGCCTACGCGTCCAGTAAAGTTACCCGCATCAGCTACAGCGCCAACGGCGGCTTCAGCAGCCAAGCTTGATGGAACAGCGCCATCAATGGGTGACCGCAGGCCGATGAACATGGCTTCGGTTGCAAAGGACAAGGGGCCATCGACTCAGCCCCATCTAAAAGCAAAATCAGGACGAGCGTCCATGCCTGGTGGTTCCAAACCTGCTACAGAAAAGCCAAAGGCAAAGGCCCGAACTAGCATGGCCGGTACCAAAGCGCCTGAGGGAGGGTTTTTGGAGAGGATGATGCGTCCAACCCAAAGTTCTGCTCAGAAAACGCACGAGAAAGTGGAGTCGAAGAGTCCTCCGAGAAAGACTGCCCATCCATTGAAGCCCAGGGTGACGAGTGGCGGTGATCACGTCCTTCAAAGTCACGGAGACAAAGGTCTCGAAAAGGTCAGGGATTCACCAGCCCGGAATGGCCATTCGGGACTTGGTGAAGGCGAAGGTCCGCAAAGCTCTGGCCAGAACATCCATGCGAAGCTTGAGTCTAAGAATCACTCGCAAGAAAGTGGAGAACTCCCCAAGAAAATCGATGATAACGACCATGGCAATCGTGGAAATGGAGACGTCAACCTGGAAAAGCCCAAAGAAACAAATGCACAGACAAGCTAGCTTTTCTTCAATAGCGAAGTTTCAGATACAAATGAAGTCGGAAACAAGGACACAGCTGGTGATGCCCTTGCGAGACCTGACAGTGTTTTAAGTGTCGGAAAAGCCCATCTTGCCTTTTTGTGCAGGCTGTGAAGTGAGCTGAACCAGCGGTTGCGATTCTTTCGGCGTATGAAATCACTGCTTGTGGCACGGTTTGGAGTTTTATACCAGGAAACATTCATACTGTATCTTGTTGAGCGAGTAGCTAGCTTTGAAAGCAGCTTGACGGCACGCTAGCGTTTATTAATAATGATTTTGGTCTTGTGATTTAACTTTCCATGCTGTTGTATTGCACATTACCATCCCAGCCCCATGGTGTACGCCTTGTATGCAATGACCCAACTCCAGATGATGCATACATATACATATAAAACTTTCTCGACCCTTGTCTCAAAAATCTACCCCGTTGACTCGACAAAGCAACATGCCCCCAATCTTCCTCTCCACACACTCCCTAATCTCCATAATGCCCTTATCCGTCGTCAAAAAC
>JASZXT010000527.1:0-17480 GCA_035521555.1 Lecanoromycetidae sp. Uapishka_2 | reverse complement strand
GGTATAGCATCGCGATATTGATAACGAGGTTCCTCGCAGCTCTTGCCAAGTAAAATGCCTCTGGATTGGTAAAATGCCTGCTTACAATCCGCCAATGAGAAAGGTTGCGGAGAGGCCGATTTTCTGCGTTGCATCCAAAGATAGCCACCAAACCATAGCTAATAGCAGGTATAGCATCGCGATATTGATAACGAGGTTCCTCGCAGCTCTTGCCAAGTAAAATACCTCTGGATCAATAAAATGCCTGCTGACCAATTCTGCAGGGTCAAATGCGATGGCATTAGAGAATGTCGAGAAGATTGACAACAAGAGCGAAATTGCTGCCCAGTCCTCTGGAATCTTATCCGCCTCCCTCAGTTGTGATAGGTGTGCTCCCATGTAAGCGACCGCTCGGGTCTCTCATTGGATGAACAGTGGTCGATACAAAGTGAGAAGGGAGAGCTTGACCATGGTGGTGGTCAAGGTATGAAACCCTCCGAATACCTGGGTGACCGTTCCAAAACTGCATTCTGTGTTGCCCGTCCTTTTGTTTCCTTGCATGCTGACCTGAGAAGCGATGGCTGTGGCCCAGCGCTTTTGGGTATTCTCAATGATGTCTGCAGCGAATTACCAGGTCGGAGCTTCTTCGGTAGTGAAAGGCAAAGTAATTGTATACCGCTTCCCCTTGAGGAGATTCTTGCGGCGCTGGTCTTTCTCTGCGAAGCTCAGGATGTCAGGTTCAATGGTTTTTGACATGTGCGGCCTTTCTTTGTTGACAGACTTTTTCGAGTTCTATGCCACCATTAGCTCCTGACTCCGCTTAACGTATGATGGAATACGTTTGTGAATTCATACCATACCTTCGCAAACCTCGACATGATCCCAAGCGAATGTGTACGTTATCGTTGCTTCCCGATTTGTTTGAAGATGGGCGCAAGGAGGACAGATGCAGTGTGACTTCAAATGACTTCTCGACGCGAGTAAGAACGATGTTCAGAAAGAGGCGGTACCAAGCAGTGTCTTTCAGAAGCTGGTACGTGTCAAGGCCAGATCGGACAGGATTGAAATCTTGTCTGTTGCGCCGAAGCGAGGAATGGTCTATGTCGTAGAGAAAGTAATGCTAGATGTGGCGTAGACGAAGGGATTCGTACTGGTGGGTTGCCTTCTCGAAAAGGTCTTCAGAGTCGGCTTCATTGAGAAACAGAAGCGACTCTTTTGCTGTTTGTAAGATCCAATGGTTATCGAGGATAGATGGCGATCTGTTACGCCGAAGCGAGGAATAGTCTGTGTCGTAGAGAGAGTAATACAAGATGTGGTATAGACGAAGGGATTCGTACTGGTAAATTACCTTCTCGAAGAGGTCTTCAGAGTCGGCTTCTTTCAGAAGCAGAAGTAACTTTCTTGCTGTTTGTAAAATCCGATGGTCATCGAGGAGGGCAAACAGCTTAGTCGAAAGGTTTGGTGATGCAGAATCACAACACTAGGGAGTAATTACAACGTTCTAATGCGTGTCACAAGCTAAAAGCTCTGTGTCATTGTAATCTATGACGATCTAACACAGAGTAACATGAGCTCAAAGACTGTTGTGAGACAATTTCCACGGTCGGATATGACAAATTCGTGAAGACAATAGTGGCAACGCTACCTAGCCTTACTAGATAGCTTTGATATATATATCTTGCTCGACATTAACGGCTGATGTGTTGTTTCTAGTTGTAACATCTGCTACCTCGTGCATGGTTCTGGTAAGAGGAGGAGGATGAGGATGGATGCAAAAGGTTCTTTTTGTACTTGGTGAAGGCACTATTCATTCTATTTGTCCAATTTCCAAAATAAGGCACTGGAAATCATTCATCCACTCAAACATTCATTTCATGTGTCACTTTGCAAGATTTCAATACTTTCGAAAGTATTGACAATTGAAAATCAATGAATCTGTAATCCCTTGTTGAGAACCGAAGGCCACTTGAGATTGATAGCCCAACAAGGTCAGCTTGACCAATTGTAACCAAACTTCTATTAGATCCAGCCCCTTTCTCTTCAGATCTGGGATTGTAAGCCATGTGAACCAACATTTGCCGCAACCCAGCTCCCAGCCTCGTCCCCTCTGTGACTAGCGCCCACAGTATTTGCAAGGCGATTCCGGTTCCATGTAGCAGTATGGGCAAAGCGGCTCTTTGAGAAAGATGGTGCCTGATGGAGAGTCTTTGATCGTTTCGAGAGTTGTGTGAGCATCATGATAAGGAGGTGAATGGAGATCAAGACATACATCAAGCCCTGAGGGATAGTCGAAGTCAGCCATATTGACAGAAGATAGATTGTAATGTAGGAATCCGACGTGTGAACAGGTGAAGGTAAGGAAGGGAAGAAACCCTCGTATATGCAAATAAATGTCTGTGACACCTTAATTTCTAGCGCTTGCCAAGTGTTGTAGCCCTTCTGTTCAGTCATACCTGGGTTTATTGCAGCACAGTAACGCTTACACAAGGCTAAGATACCTCCACACTACAAGGCTACCAACTCAACAAAGCACACAGATCTTACCAAAAGAGGCTACCTACCCAGATTCAAACCACAACTCAACTCACACATTCAAAAACTCTCCACCAATCGCAGCTACCTCCCTCCCATCCACACCATCCCTCGCTTCAATCAATCACCCATCGCCCACCAATCACGGCTCCTTCCCCCTATTCACACCACAACCCACGTCACCCAACCGCTAAACCTCCACCATGATATCACAAGGAGCCGCAATCGGTTTGACCGCCGGGGGCTCAGTAGTCGCCATCCTCCTCGTATTCTACCTCTATATCTACTTCACCGCCCTACAGCACCGGTCGTCCGATATCGTCGTAGATAGAGAACGAGGGGGCCAGAGACGAATTCGCCGTAGGCGAAGACGGTACACTACCGCTCAAACGCCCTCAACTGCGGGCAGTGAGCCAGAATTTGAGATGACTTCAGGGCCCGAAGCCGCTCCAGAGCCTGAGATTGCTGCTCCGATTCCTGCTGCCGGTGTGATCGCTGTTGAGAAGGAGCCCGAAGTAGCACCACCAGTTGCGGGTGAGGCTGCTGTTGCTGCTGAAGCGGGGGGTTAGCGTTGTGGATTGGGGTCAGCTGGATGGTGAGTTGCATAGCAATCGTAACGTGTGAACCAGGCTGATTATCTTTGTAGGCAGGAAAGAGAATAAGGGATGAGGCTGCACACTTGTCGAACGAGTCAGGGGAAGGGTTTCGCATTGCATAGCAGGGTTATCGAGAGGGGTGGGAGTCATGTTGCAAAGTACTTTAGATACCTGTCAGATCATCGCTTGAATGAACTTGTGCTTGGGTGCTTTGAAAGGGGAAGAGCCATTTTTGCCTCCATGCTCAACCGATAAGGCTTAGCAACAATATTGATCACGAACGACACCCTTGTGTATACTTGTTCTCCAAATGCAATCCCATTTCTTTAATCACCTCGAGCAGATTGACAACCTCTCTAGTATCCAACTCACTGCTCACGCTTGCATCGCTATGTGCCAGACCTCGAGGTATAAGTGCAAGCAATCGAGTGATCGGCACACTGATACTCGTTCATGGGAGGTGCTGTTGCTGTATCGGAAGCTCCCATCTGGTTCAGCACAGGGAAAGCCAATGACGTGTCAGAAGCGGCTGTTTGCACTCTCGTTGTCACTATGTGTTCTTCCCTAGAGTCGGCAGAGGCTATTCTGCTTACTTATTCCAGCATGTTTTGCAGGATTCGATCTCATAAATGATTTCAGGCTTATGGTTCAGGCCATTGCACTGATATTTCCACTGTAAGATTCAGCAAATAGCTAGAAATCTGAATTGCGTAATATTTCACACCCTGATCTCTCCGCCGTGTGCATCTTCATCGAGGCATCCCTCCACAATTGTGATTGTGACAACGCAGCTACAGCGATATTTCGGCTGTTGATCTGGATCGATCGCCTTCTCGAGACTTTGTCTGAGATCCGAAAAGTAGTCCATGATCGAGGGGTTCATGTCTGATGTGAGACTTGGAGGACGTCAAGAATATCTAGGCTTGGCAAGTAATCTTGGTAGTTTCTGCTTGAAGGAAAATGAGGAATACCCAGAGAGGATTCAAGTATAAGGTATCAAGCGAAGAAGATTGTAGAGCCATTTGCTATCTCCCCTCCAATGCATAGCCAGGGAACAAGGCCAATCGCCACTATCATGACTCAGATTTCAGACTGGACCCGACAAAGAAAATTCTTGGTATCAGATACTGCCTAATCGCTTGAGCAAGTGATATCCAATGATGGGAGTACCTTATCCCAGAACGTGCCTCCAAACCTACAGGTGGAGACGTATCTTGCGGAAGTTTTGAGACAGGGCCCAAAATAGATTACCACTGTGGCTTCATATCAGTTCCTGAGTGTTCTTCATTATGGTTGTTATTACTCATGTCCCAATCTCTGCATGATCTATTAGCAGCCCATGACTGAACAAAAAGAATGTAGTAATCTATGAGTCACGTTGTATCGTGGATCGCATGTGATTGTACCGCAAGCTAGATAAAATACAAAAGCAAAGGCTGCAAGTGCTCGATGACTCGAGGTACTGCGCCAAATAGACAATAGCCACTGCCATGAACTCCGTAACTCCAAATTGTAATCAATCTACCCTGTCAAAAGGTATCAAAAGCCTAGTAGAACTCTCTTTCTTCAAAGAGGTCCCAAAACTCAAATTTATGTTGTGATCGGTTCTTAAAGTCTGTACCTGCAGAGTTTCAGATCAATTTCCATCATTTCCGTCGACGTTGAGATCCTCAGCCTTCAGGATCTGTGCTTGAAGCAGGTTTGCTGCAGTAGTGACTGTGTCGAGTGCTTCGGGTCTTGTTAGTGTAGGCAGAAAGGACGCGTCGGTCAGGCGATTGAAAAGAGTAAAGGGGTCCTCTTGTCCTCCATCCAAAGTGCCTTGGTGCATTAACCATTGCATGGCTATCGGTAAAATTGCTCTCTCCCTCGCCGTGAGTTTTTCGTACACGCCCACGCTATTCGCGGTGGCTACGCCTACAGTGCGCGGAGCTGGAGTAATCTGTCGTCTTCTTCTCGGAGGGTTTTGCATCTTTGGCGTTTGCCGCAGCCTCCAAGACCCGGTATAATCTTCGATGACATGAGCGCGAGGGACGTTCGAATCATCATCGCTATACAGATCTTCTTCTTTTGTACCAACCGGCAGCTCAGCCCATTTGTGTTTTCCATCCGTGTAAACGGGCGCCCGATGAAGTGGGTCTTCTTCATCACTCTCCGTGTCCCCAATACGCCGATTTGCCAAGCCCCACTTCACCTTACCAATACCTCCACGCTTACGGAATGCTGCATCCTTGCTGAGGACTGACTTCACGCCTATTCTCCAGTTCTTGGATCGAAAGCCGAGGGTCTCAATGGGGTGTCGCGTCTCTATAGCTCGGCAGACCTCAAGACTTGTCAGCAGACCCGACCGTGAAGCTTCCAGCGCTTCAGTGATCAGCCCACGCCAATTTGGTCCTTTGCTTGACCGCTTGATGGAGGATGTCTTTTGTTCGCTACCATTGTTTATCAGCACAGATACCTCGTCTTCATCATTCCTTTCGCTCTCTGTCTTGGTAAGTCGAGTATTCAAGCCATAATGAAGCCCACTAGTACTTCGGGACTGGAAAAAGGCTGGATCTTTTCGAAGAAAATGCCACACAGACTCCGGCCATTTCTTATCTCGTGCCTCAAGAGTATCACCTGAGTATCGACTTTTGATGGCGTGACAGACTTCGTCCCGTGTCAAAAGAGTGGTGTGCGACTCTTTGAATGCCTGTACAATGAGAGCATGCCATTTGGGCAGATCGTGCACATAATATCTGGATGTTGTATCCTGCTTGTGTTCAGTGCTGGTCATTCTGGAAGTCACCTTGTCACCAGTGCTTTCTTCTTCGATCCCAACATGAGGTTTCAAGCCCCACTTGATGGTGCCAGAGCTTCTAGACTTGTAGAACATGGGCTCTTTGCCTAGGACAAGCCGGACAGATTCCGACCAATCTTTAGCGCGGACGCCCAGAGTATCAATAGGATGTCGCGCTTTGATTGCTCGGCAAATTTCATTTTTGGTCAACGGTCCAGAGCTTGAAATTTGAAGAGCTTCCGTGATAAGAGCGCGCCATCTGGGGCCGTTATTACGGTACTCCTTAGGAGTGGTTTTTCGCATGCCATCGGTGTTTGCACGTGAGGGAACCACGTCGCCGTCGCCAGTTGCTGCCTCAGCTGTAGCACTATTGTCGGTGGATCTGGACAGTACCGGCATCTCTGCTGTATACGTATTCTCCGAAAGTAATGGCCGCTTTCTGAGCCTCGAATCGAGACTGTCATCAGTAGGGCTCTCAATACTCTGGTAAATCGTATCCTTCGACATAAGACCCGCCCGCGAGGCTTTGAATGTTTTGTAAGGAAAATAAGGCGAGATGCCAGCCTGGCTTATAGGTAGCACATCTTCGTTATCGTTTTCAATTTGTGTTCTGGAAGCAGTGGTCGCCAAACTCCACATATTCTGCGATGCGTGTCCGAGGGTCTCTTGAAACGAATGGTCCTCTATGAGGACAGTTCGGACATATGTCTCCGACCAGTCTTCAGATCCCACGCTAGTTCTATGGATAGGGTGACGGGCTTCAATAGCTTGACAGATCTCGTCCAACCTCATGAAGCCCGATGGTGAGGTTAAGAATGCCTCGATAATGAGATCGCGCCAGTTCGGTCCTCTGCCAAAAGGTTGTTTAGTAGCTGTAAGGGATTCCTCATGTCGGAAAGATTTGTGCTGTGGCCGATCAATATGACGAATGTCATACACATCCGGCTCAGAATCTTGAGGAGGCTCATCCTGATCTTGACTTTTAGTCGGCGAAATGCGTAGCTTTGGGTGTCTTGGCGTTGAGGATGTAGAACGTTCCTTCCCAGCCCTTCTTTGTCGCAGCACCTGAGGTACCACTGCCCACTTCCAACCACTAGTAGGCCTTTCCGTCGTATAGAAGTCCTTTATAGCGTGGAGCGTAGAATGTACGCTCTTTTTCCAATTGGTCGTTCTTTGATTCCGGCTTAGCATCTCTGCGGAGAATTTGTCTTCCATGACTCGCCAGACCTCGTGATGCGTCATGACACCGGATTCCGAGTTGGCAAAAGCTTCACGGACTAAGTCAGCCCACGGTATTTGTGTCTCCGATGTAGGTGCGGGCCTTGGAACCCAATTTCCGGTACTGCGACGACTCTTTTTCGTGACGCCGTTAGGGTATCGAGCGAGGAAGGCGCTAGGGAGCTTGAGACGGACGAGAAGTCTCTTCTTTAGTTCACGATTCGCATGCTTTGTGTTTGATTGATCTACTACAGTGTCGGTATTCCTGTGGACTTCGGAGCTCTGGGTGCCTGCCGCTGCGAGAAGCTGATCCACAACATGTACCGGCTTGTCTGCGATCGAAGAGTCCACACTAGAGAGTGGCGAGGATGATATTGACGAGGATCGATGAGGCCCAGGGGAGGGCGTGGCCGAGCTAGGTTGCGTTCTCAAGTCAATTGGAGACTCTCGGCTACCTTTTTTAACAAGCAACGAGCTACTGCCAAGACCAGAGCCGTCGCTCAATGGCTGGCCTGTCAAAGGTAGCTGCTCATCGGGTTGGTATCGAAAAGAAGAGAGATCAAGAGTCTTCCTGGCTCTCTTGTTGGGGTTTGACGAGATGGAAGCCCCGCGTTTCATTGGCATGCTGACGTTTTCGAGGTCCTTAGAAAGGGACTTCCGGCGCATCGTATGATGGTGATAAAGCGGCAGAGGGTTTGCGCGTTGATAGATGGTTCTCGGGGTAAGTCCAGGAGGAATTGCGGTCTTGGGGAATTGATCAGCCAAAATGCCATCTCCGACGCGTTCATGCACTTACTTTGTTGATAGACGCGTTCAGCTCTTTCACAAGCTGCACAGAATGTGGTGTGGTGCTGTTATCTTCTCCTAGATCGACTTCGAGTTGACTGGCCATGACATTTTCGTAGGGGACAACATGAAGATTGTTCGCACTGAAGCATTTTGTAGACGGAGAACATGTTGAGTCAGAGAGGATTTCACTATTCTCTGTGGCCATTCTCCGGGAATATCGTGACTCAGTCTCGGCTAGCCAACCAACAGCAGCTCGTCTCACCCTTGCAGGCAGAGTGATGTGAGAACAACAGAGAAAATCGCCGCGTTCTCCGGAAATGAGGTGAAAGTGAATGATGAAAATGAGCAACATGAACCACGCTAAGCTTGTTGCTGACGCGTTGCAGGAAATGAAGCCAAAGATACAAAGTCGTGGAAGGAATATCCTGGGTGGATAGTGGAAGTGCGCCAGTTCGCCTGCAAAAAGGGAAGAGAGTGGCAATCTCTCGATGTCACCGTCACCGTACGTAGCACAAGCTACCCGTAGCCACCCAAAAGTTCAGCCTTAGCTGTGACTCATATTTTGGATAAACTTCGCAGTCAACGCACTCCAACACGCAGATGGAAGTGTACAAAAAGCCATATGAGCTGTGAGAAGGCCCAGCACCAACGGTCCACCTCCATGGGAGTCATGGGGTTCGATGTTCAACACGCCATGTATAGCTAGACATGACAGAGTCACGAGTCATAAATCTCGCACTCGGTTTTATCGACATGAACAAAATGCCATTGACAGTGGTAGTGGAGAGCTGGATACGCCGCCCTCATGGATTCTGAAGGCGGCGTTTCGAGTGCTCCTCTCCACTCATTCGGTGGCTGGATCTGGTAACGGTACTCTGTCATAGCTGTTCTTTGTCTATATACGTATATATTTGGGCATCGGACTATCTCGGTAAGCAAGGCCTCGAATGTGACGGATCGTGAAGCCTCGACAATGTTAGTTACATCCTAGCTCTAGCGTGGATAAATGCTACTAATTGTCCTATCTATAAGACTGTGATAGAGGCGTCGTATCATAACGAACTAGCTCTAAAGTACGGAGTATCTTATCTAGAGAACGAGCTAGAGACAGAGTCGTTGAAGCATTGATAGTATGTTCTCATAAAGGCCATACGGCTTCAGTGTTCGATGCTTCGACCCTCTCTCATCTCTCTCATAAGGCCGCAGAGAAGTTCTACATTAAAAGCACAATCTTCCCACCCGCCCTGTTCTCGTCCATTGTTCTATGCGCCTCTACAATCTCCTCCAATGGGAATGTCTTCCCAATCTGCACTTTCAACGTACCCGCCTTGATCTGTTGCACCATTTCTTCAAGCGGAGTATTCACAAAGTCCTTCTCGTCGCCCTGATAAGTAGTCAAGCCAACGGCCGTTGGGATCGCACCCATGACTTCAAAGTCTTTGATGGCCCATGCGCCTGAGACCATACCGGTCATGCAACAGATACCTCCACGGGAGACGCTGGCAAGGGAGTCAAGAAGGGAAGTGGTGCCGACTAGCTCGAGGACCTTGTCAGCGCCATCAGGCCAGATCTTCCTCACCTCTTCTGCTATTTTTCCGTTGTCAATGATAACATGATCACAGCCGCTCCCTTTCAACAGCCCTTCCCTCCCAGCTTTCCTCGTCGTACCAGCCACCGTCGCCCCGTGATTCTTCGCAATTGCTGCTGCCGCTAATCCCACACTTGATGTCCCTCCCCTCACAAGCAATTTGTCTCCCTTCTGCAACTTCAGACTCGTGAACAGACTCCCATATGCCGTTTGCAACATCTCTGGGACTGCTCCCAAAACACTCCAATCTAGTTCAGTTTTGATAGCAACAACATGACTTGCTGGCACGCATGTATACTCAGCATATCCCCCATCGATGACCCTACCCAATCCACCCATTGCTGTCGCCACTATCTCTCCCTTCTTGAACTCCCCACCAGGGGCCTCTTCAACAAGACCACAAGCTTCAATACCAAGGATGCGGGGGAAAGGGACGGCCGGGCCGGAGTCACCCTTGCGGGTGAAGAGCTCGGAGCGGTTCAACCCACATGCCTTTACCCGGATCAAAACTTGTCCCTTGGACGGGGTGGGAATGGGCACGTCCTCGAGTTTAAGGACTTCAGGTCCACCTGGCACATGTATCACGGCTGCACGCATAGTGGCTTTAGACATCTTGAAGGTGGCCGTGGTATGGACGGTGCGAGGAAGCTTAGAGGGTACGAGAATGAGAGTGGTTTTCGTAAACGTGAGTGTTCGTAGGCACGAGAGGGATCGTATATTTGTCGTAGTGGCTCGAGATAGTATTCTTTGTCAGGGCCAGGGAGCAACTGCTCCCAAGGTGGAAGCGACTTTTTTAAATATTCCATATCTTGCTGCATGTCAATCATAGAGCTCGAGTATGAAGTGGGGATTTCAGGCGTCCAAGGCTGTACAATAGCTTCGGAAGCATACTTTAGTCTTCGTTTATTTACGGTAACCTGAGCAAGTGGGGAACCTCTAGCATGAAGAATAGCGGCGAAATGGGGATTTGAAAGCAATTACTCATGCCCATCTAATGGTAAAATACAGAGAACCATTTTGGTCGTATTATATG
This sequence comes from Lecanoromycetidae sp. Uapishka_2, assembly GCA_035521555.1. Lineage (NCBI taxonomy): Eukaryota > Fungi > Ascomycota > Lecanoromycetes > Lecanoromycetidae sp. Uapishka_2. The sequence goes on along the minus strand of JASZXT010000527.1, from coordinate 6,969 downwards.
TTGGATTAGTCTTGCTTATTCTATAGTCTAATGCAATGACAAAGCCTAAGATTTTATGGAGCAGACTCCAGCTGAACCATAGGCTCTTTCACTAAGTTGAGTGAGCCATAGAGAAGACTACTCTGCACTGGGAAAATGGAAGTATGTAGCTTTTGCTACAAGCATTTCGAAATGACATTGGTACCTCTCATAACAACTAGCAACACTGACCGCCCATCCAGAATCAATGATTCGTCCACTCCATATTATCACAACCATCTTCTCATTTCCGTATCCACATTCATCATATCTCATTCCAAAAATCCAAACCTCGCTCATGCCAAGACTCCCCAAAATCCATTGCTCGCACATCATATCACATCAATTCATCTCTTCCCATCCCTCCCCCCTCCTCTTTCCAACGGAATCTCCTATTGAGGACAAACCTATAACAGAAGGATTTCCATCAGCACGAGACCCTTGGATATAGAGGGAATGATTAGAGTGTGAACATACAGCACCACAGCTACCGCACTTCTTCCCCCCACCACTGATGCCAGAGCCGCATTTTGGACAGCTGTTGTGGCCCATGTTGGCTCGATTTGTTTGAGTTGGAGTGGATGTTAGTTGGAATATTTGATTTGAAAGCTGCAGGTGTATGAGTATCCGGGGCTTGATGGTTGTGAGAGAGGTAAGGTACAGGAGGTGAATCGCAAGAAGCTGACTGCGGGGCGAGCGGGGGAGGGGCAGCAAGGGCAGGCTGTCCTAAAGGCTTGCCGTAATCTTCAGCCTTACGGATGACTCGAGCGATTTGCCGCCTGCCGCGCTTACGGCGATCTAGTATGACCAATGCGAGGAATTTCAAACTTCGCGTTCCACTGCTTTTCCTTACATAGGTACACATGTCGCATACAAGAAGTGCGGCTTAACCTCAGATCTCACTCATTGCCTAGCTAGCCGGAAAATCTGTCTCGAGGATCCCGTAGCTTATTTAGACCGATAGCGCATTCTTTCGCAAAGAGACGGGCTAGCAATACTGTCAATGAGTAAGGTACACCGATTCGAGAAACATAACTTGACAAGAGGAATCACAGCTCTGGTTGCAATATCATTGACGAAAAAGGGAATGCGACCACTCTTGATATATGACCTAAACGTGCGGGTTGCAAGTTCCTATGAATAAACATTGATTTGAATTTAGTCCTTACGGCCTATTCTAGGCCACTCAGGCCTGCTTTTGTAATCTCTCAGGGTATTTTTCCGTGGTGCGCTCCTAAGCGTACGATCGACTGTTCATACCACAGATCTGCCATTGCGCAATACGGAAACCGATACTGTGGAGTGCGTGAGACCTATGGTCCTGCTCTGCCGCCAGCGGTCTCCCCGGTCCTGGCGCAGCATTGTGTTCCATTAGCTGTCTACACGGCCAACAATCGATCCTGTACAGTACCATAGTTGCTCGTGCACCTCGGGGCGTACATCCCATCTGTCCACTGAGATCGCTTTACTTCAACACAGACATGTCTCGTTCCCCTACATCAGATATCGCTCTTTTCTAGTTGTGACTATGACAGCCTTACCCTGGGATCTTGATGTAGCCGACCAAGATAGCGCCGAAATCCTTCTGGTAGCTACGGCCACCGGAGACCTCTCAACTGTGCGCGAATTACTCTCACGGTGGCCGGCGCAGGCCGTCTCTCGTCCCGGTCTCCACCGTGATAACCCAGATCTGTGGCCGTTCGAAGTGGTCTTTTACAAGGCTATTGAGGAGAACAAGCCTCACATTGTCTCCTTTGTGCTCGGGCTTGGTCTGAAGATTGGACGGCTTGCCATTGAACGCGCCTTAGACGTAGAGTCAATTAATATTTTCCAGACTTTCATCAACTTTGGCTGGGACATCAATGCACCACTCGGCGAGCAAGAACCACCTGCATTAGCATACGTTTTGCCTCTGTCTTACTTTCGTCAAGAACCCGCAATTTCTTATTCTTGTCCACCAATCACACTATCTCCGTATGCTTATTGATCAAACAGCCGTGTTCTGAGCAACGAGCCGCTTGTGCGGTGGTTTCTCTCAAATGGAGCGTCCCCAAACGCCGGAACTCCACGCCTCGCTCGCACCCCAATCATGTCAGCGGGTGCTTATGCGTCTCTTCCCGTGATAAAGCTGCTCTACGCTCACGGTGCAACACATTGGGACGTGCTGCAGAGTGCTGCGGAGTCGCCTGCAGAGGGGCGATTGCAGGTCATGGAATACCTTTTGGACAATGGAGCAGATATCAACGCGGTAAAATGGAAGCATCATCCTCAGAGCTACTATTATTTTGGAACGTTAGAGTTGGGTACTGCATTGCATTACGCGGCCAAGTCCCCCTACGCAGAAAAGGTGAAATATTTGTTACAGCGAGGAGCTAGGACTGACATTCTATGTTCGACGGGGCAAACTGCGTTGGAACTTGCACAACAGTATCGGCGAGAGGAAACCATTGCTCTATTGAATGATCATTCGCCGGCCCAATCCGGGTTAGGGAAGGGTACCTGGAAGGAAGTATCATCTATAGAATGACAACCTATCCAGTCTCTCCAAGTCAGCTAATGCATTTCCGCGGAGTGGCGGACACCTATTACATCATTTTATCGGCAAAAACAACGAGCCCATGAATCCATGCCAACTCGAGATGACTGGCCAACCCCCACCCTGGGTCACCTTTGCCAGGCTTCAACCCGCTCATCCCACAATCTCTCAGTACCTGAGGCCTTTGCAGATCAATTATTGAGGTTTTCGCTATCCTCGACTGTTGGAAGACGAGGAAATTCCTGGTCCGAACCTTTTTCAGACAGACACGAGAGCGAGTACCGTTCTCTTGTCAGTCCAATCGGGATACCCTGGATAAGGAAAGGCGGGCTCTAAAGGAAAAGCCGGAAGGTTAACGTTCGACTGCAAAGGCAGCTAACCCCTGATGATATCCAATTGAGTGACACTGCGATTGGTTGATTCTCCAGCCCTTTACTTTCCGGTGGAAATGAAGAACGTTTGTCAATACATCTCTCAAGCAAGCTACCCAGTATACTGCCAAAGCGAAATCATTGTATGTAGCCATTGTCCTTTATCATCATAAGAATACGATGGGAGTCCGCACAGCCTTCACTAACACAGCGCAGGCTATAAAGCATCGACGCAGCAACCGTGAATCGTTTCTTCGTTCTGAAAATATGTCAATGAACGTTATACAGTCATCGATCGTTGAGTCGTCAAGTCTGATCGTTAACCATAAATCTCAATCTACTGCAACCTTGTTTTCAACCAGTCTCAACCAAATATCTGATCTGCTGATGCTGTAATTTGTGACGGGCTGCGCTGGAACCAAGGATGCCGCAGTACTTCAGATGCCGAAGGACGGTCTGATGGACGATACTGCATCATTGAAGTGAGCAGGTCGAGGAGAACTCCCAGGTTTGGCTCTGAGAACCATTGTTCACCGGGTTCAGCGTAAGTTATACCGGTGTGTAGTATTTCGAGAAGGCTGGATGCCTTAGACGCTGGAGCTGCGAAATGTCAGCTCAAGCATGACATTGTGGCCAGAATTGAGGATGTTCATTATAGGAAGAAGTCATTAGAAAAATGAATGGAGATACTTACGAGTAGTGTCAGGAGGCATGTGACTCTTCCATTCTTCCGGCAACTCCCCAAAGATACTAATCCATTGGACGATGGTATCGTCTTTGGAGTCAAAATCGAAGTAGAGACCCTCCATACTTACCAACTCGGTTATCTTTGCACGACGTCAATGTAATATCAGAAAAATAGTTGTGAAGGACTTCATACCAAACAACCCAAGCTCCAAATATCTGCACTTGAGTGAAGCTGAGAGCCAAATATGAGCTCGGGGGCTTGGTAATTGAAAGGAACAGAAGCCTTGGGTACAGTGCCACGCAGAAACTTTTCTCCAAAACCTATAATTCTCACACGGTAGTCACCGGCCAGATGAGCCGACTTGGCACACCCGATTTGATATCGAGGCGCCTGCGCAGTCAAGGCCGACCCATCAAGAGTCTCAACTTCACAGATATCGTAGCTCTTTCTCAGTGGACCGGGATCACGCCAGAGTAGATCTGAGGTCACGTATAGGACATTCTTCGAACAGATATCTGCTCATACACAATATGTCAGGATCCGTCAGACTCCCATTGGCAAATAAGACTCATGAAGAAGTACCCACCGCCATGAGCGACACCCATTGTATGCATGTAAACGGTCGCTTCCACGAGTTGCCTTGCCATGGACCAGACGACTTCGGGTGGCTTCCATATGCCAGTCGCATAATAATTACGCGTTAGCACTGGTCCAAGAGCTTCGGAAACCAGACACTGATGACGCCCGTTGGGGCTTTCCGATTCAAATTGGTCCAAGATTTTGACAATATTCTCCCTTCCCACGTGCCATATTGGACCATTAGCCAAATGTCTGAGTATGCGTGCTTCTTCTACCTCTTCACTTCCCCGATCTGATGTATATACCTTTAGGGCGACGTCGCGGCATAAACTACAGCACAGCCAATATCAGTAAACATCGAACACAAAATTTATACCACTCAAGATAAAGTCCACACAGTCAGAACCTACTCAGCCTCCCTTGCTAGCCAGATAGTGGCATCGCGTCCCCACCCAAGCTTATGCACAATTTTATATCTACCCTCATGCATCGTGTCTCCCAAGTGTACTGGGTGATAGCCACCGGCTCGATAGCCTGACATTGGCTCGGTGTCCGTATACTTACATCCGTGGTAGGGTCCACTTTTCTCTCTCAAAACCTTGTCATCTTCATCATCACGATAATCAAGGGGACCTCGTATGTTTGTACAGTACAAATTCGGTGTGATCGTGGTATTTACCAGAGAGCGATTAGGAAGGAGACTGAGCCTCCGCGTCGGTCTCGCAAAGATAATCGGAGATGATAACAGTAGCGGCCATTTCAGTATATTGGAAGGGGCCATTGGACTGGAATAAATGATAGTTCAAAAATAAGTCGAGAGAAAGGCTAAGCAGAGGTAGAGCCGCCCCAATTTGGAGTGACCAGAATGATGTTATCCGAACTCCCTCCTTTAAAATATGATCAATCTGGTGACGAGCGCTGTAGTGCGACCCCCTTTCCTAGGTGTCTAGTTCAAGGCGTGCTCATGCCTGGAAGTCTGCCCTAATACAAATGTAGAAGTGCAATTTTCATAGTCGTTTTGAGTGCCCAAGTACTAAGCAGCGTGTGTGAGGCTTGATGGGTTGGGCTACTTCCGGCAATTAGAGTGAAAATTCTTGCAAGGCTGTCCTTCTAAGATCCTCCAGTGTGCGCAGGACAGATATTCCAGGGCACAGCCCCTAGAACTGATTCTAGAACTAGCGTCCGCAATCCGACCGGGAATTCCGGCTCGGTCCGGGAGCATACAAATCCTTGAGGAATAAGGCAGAGTATCGCTCGACCTATGTAGCTGACATCGTGCAATCTTCAGCGCTTACAGAGAAGGAATTGGTACACGCCATGGCTCCAGAACAGATGCGTCCTGCGCCACCCTACATGATCTCGGATAAAACATCCTTTGCCTACATATCTGCCAAGGATCGCTGGCCAGTCATTGTGGTCAGCATCTCAAATTAATCATTGGCGTGACTTTTGGCTGACTGTCCAAGACAGGAATCATTGATGACGTGCATCGCGCTATTGTAGACAACGATGACGAGGCTAATAGGAACGAGGGCAAGACCATACTCGAGGGTTTAGCGAAATTGAAGTATGAGCTTCAACACGACAGGCAGATGGTGCCTTTAGAAGATGATGGGAAAGGCGACATTGCCCAGTTCAACGAACAACTTGAAACATTGGGCAATCCCAGATGGTTTAGTGCGCCATGGCTGTATGCGGAGTGCTACCTTTACCGGTATGGATGAATGCTTGCTGTATGAACGAGGGAAAAGCTGACTAGCTAAAGGTAGGCGTGTGCATACGTTCTTTGCTCTGTCTTCCCTATGGAAGACTTACGACGCCTTCGCTCGCCAGAAACTATCCACCTTTCAGTCTTCGCGCCCAGCAGTGATAGAGCTCGCTGCAAAATACAGAGCATTAGTTGAGCAGCTTGAAGGAGATCATACGACCGCAGATAATGCGAAAGAAAGGGAGGACGCTGATCAGATACTTTTCATGGAGATGTGCGAGATATGCCTATGGGGTAACGCCACGGATCTTTCTCTATTGACTTCCCTCACCTACGAGGACATACAGAAGCTACAAGGCGCCGAAGCGAGGAAGAAGGCAGAAAAGAAAATACTAGCCAACGATCTGCCGGCTGCATTCAAGGTGCTAGCCAAGGCCCGAGAAGACAATCCAAAGGCAGAGCGACGCGTCGACATCGTGCTAGACAACGCTGGCTTCGAACTTTATGTTGATCTGATACTCGCGGGTTACCTCCTCGTCGCCGGCCTTGCAACTCAGGTAAGTCACCAATTGCAGGTGCTATCTCGTGCACGGCACACAGGCTGATGTCTGAGTCATCAGGTGATACTCCATCCGAAGTCAATTCCTTGGTTCGTCTCAGACGTGCTACCGAACGATTTTGCAGCGCTCTTGAGCGCACTTTCAGACCCTGAACGTTTCTATTCAGCGCCGAATGATGAAAATTCGAGGGCCAAACCTCAGTCATTGTCCGAGAACCAAATAGTGGACCTTGTTTTCCTGTTCCGACACTGGGCAGAATGTCAAGCCGAGGGCCAGCTTATCATTCGACCGAATTTGTTCTGGACGTCCGCAAAGTCCTTCTGGGATCTGCCGAAGGAAGCGGGGTTGTATGAAGATCTCAAAGGGTCTGAATTGGTCATCTTCAAAGGAGATCTCAATTATAGGAAGCTGACTGCTGACGTAAGGCCCCCTTTATATTTGCCCCTTCTCAAGAGTCTTGCCCCCATCAACCCACCATATGCTTGATAACTCTTCCGTGAGCGTTTATT
>JASZXT010000526.1:0-18892 GCA_035521555.1 Lecanoromycetidae sp. Uapishka_2 | reverse complement strand
GGGGAGGGATTGGGAGGAAGGTTGTGGGTGTGAGTATGTAGGAAGGGTTTTTTTGTGTGCTGCTATGGGATATTTGAAGAGTTGTGCTGATGAAAATTTGACTAGGTAGCGTCAAGCTGGCCAACGATGTCACGTACAAGAGGTGAGAATACTTGGAGTCAGGGATGGTGTGGGCAATGCTGATGCGCTATAGAATGAACCAGACTATGGAAAAACTCAAGATGATGGAAGAGAAAGACTACACAACATTGGCTCGGATACTATTTGGCCTTGACTCGCCCACTCCAGTACCCCGCGATACCGGAGAAGTGAGGTTCTTCGATGAGACACTCAACGGTTCACAGCGGGATGCCATTCGCTTCGCATTAGCATCAAGAGAAGTGGCCTTGATACATGGTCCTCCTGGCGTAAGTACGAACCTCTGGCCACACTCACTGCAGAAGAGCTGACAATGTTTAGACCGGCAAGACGTATACTCTCATCGAGCTCATCCTGCAATTGGTGCAACGCAAGCAACGAATTCTTGTATGCGGACCATCAAACATATCGGTCGATAACATTGTTGAGCGACTTGCACCACACAAGCTATCAATCATTCGACTCGGCCATCCAGCACGCTTGCTCCCATCTGTCCTGAACCATTCCCTCGACGTCCTCACACAGACGTCGGAGGCTGCTAGCATTGTCAAAGACGTGCGCAAGGAGATGGACGCCAAGCAAGCCAGCATCAAGAAGACCCGTAATGGCAGAGAGCGAAAGGCTATCTACACAGACATGAAGGACTTGCGAAAAGAGTATCGAGAACGAGAGAAGCAGTGCGTGACCACGCTTGTTGGAGGCAGCAAAGTTGTTCTGGCAACGCTTCACGGTGCTGGAGGTTATCAACTCAGGAACGAGCAATTCGATGTTGTCATTATCGATGAAGCAAGTCAAGCACTAGAAGCGCAATGTTGGATTCCACTGCTTTCAGCCAAGAAAGTTGTCCTAGCAGGCGACCATCTCCAATTACCACCAACAATAAAATCGACGCCTTCGAAGCCGAAGCCCGAGAAAGACAAGCCCGATTCCAAGGCTCCTTCGAGTCTCGAGACAACCCTCTTCGACCGCCTCCTCACCCTCCACGGACCCAGCATCAAACGTATGCTAACAACTCAATATCGCATGCATGAAAAGATCATGCGTTTCCCCTCTGACGAAATGTACGACTCCGCCCTCCTCGCCGCACCAAGTGTAGCCAGCCGCTTACTCACCACACTCCCCTACCCAGTGGACGAAACAGACAACACAACAGAACCCCTCGTCTTCTACGACACTCAAGGCGGCGACTTTCCCGAAGCCGCAGACGCCTCCACTGATGCCCCTACCGACGGAAAACCCATCAGCAAAGGCAGCCTACTAAACGACAGCAAAAGTAACCCCTCCGAAGCCCTCCTGGTCAAGCAGCACGTAACCAAATTAATCAATGCTGGGCTTCACGCTGAAGATATCGCAGTAGTAACACCCTACAACGCACAGCTCTCCTACCTATCCCACGATCTCAACCTCAAAGAGCTCTACCCAGGCATCGAACTCGGCAGCGTAGACGGTTTCCAAGGGCGAGAGAAGGAAGCCGTCATTGTCAGCCTGGTACGGAGTAATAGCGAGGGGGAGGTGGGGTTTTTGGGTGAGAAGAGAAGATTGAATGTTGCGATGACGAGACCGAAGAGGCATTTGTGCGTTATTGGGGATTCGGAGACGGTGGGGAAGGGGTGTGTGTTTTTGAAGAGGTGGATGGAGTTTTTGGAGAGGGAGGCGGATTTGAGATATCCTGATGTTGCTGAGGTGCAGGGGGGTTGAAGTGATATGAGGGGTTTGAGCGTTCGGCTTGAACGTGGGTAATGTGTAGGTGACGACTTTGTGAGTAATATTCGAGCTAGGTATAGATTTGGGAATGACGCCCTACTCTAGGTAAGTTTTCATCAAATGGATCATCTCAAGATTATCTCAAATATTTGATAGAGAAGCAACAAGGGTATCTGCAAAATGCTAGAATAGCAACAAACATCACATCAAATCCTGCTTCCCCCAAGAAAAAACCTCGCCAAAGTACTGATTGCCCATCCTACACAAGATCAATCATCCAGAATCTCATCCCCCTCAATCTCCTGCAAAATCCGCTTCCTTGGTCTCCCTCTCTTCCCACCCCCATTCCCCTTCACAGCCTGCTTCAGCTCACTCGCCTCCGTCTTCTCGCCATTTCTCAGCACCCTTCCACCGATATACAGAGGTTTGGAGGGTTCGTTCGCATTCTCCCCAACATACCGCTTCGGAGGCGTGAAGACTACCTTCGGCTCTTTCAGTTTTGCAGATTTTAGATCAGGTCGTGCTGGAGACCAGCCTGGTGCTAATTCATCGGAGGAAAGCTGCTGTGGTAGGGAGACTGTTGGGGCAGATGTGCTGGACGCTTGAGCGAGGAGGGAAGATGGTGGGATATTGGAAGCTGTGCGTACGAGCGAGTCGAGCGAGGGAGGTGGGATATTCGCAGGGTTATCGAATGTAGTCGGGCTTTCTGACGCTTGTCCCGAAATGGATGGGAAGTTTTGAGGTAGGTCTGGTTCAAAGGTGGCTTGGTCCAGGATATCTGATGAGGTTGTTTCGAACTGGGGGTCGTATGAAGAGTTGCTTGGTCGATTTTGATTGCTCGAGACATCCAAGCTGTCTGTTGAGTTGGTGGAGGTGGACTCTATCAGGTGTGGGTTCTGTTTGAGGGGGCTGGTGTCCACTTCGGCGATCATGGAAGGTTGTGTACGAGCTGGGTTGTAAGGAGAGTTGGGCTGAGATGGCGATTCTTCGAGCGTCCATTCGTTGTTTTCATTGAGATCATCACCGCTGAAGATGAAGTTTTGCCATATCTTTTCCTCTTCTTCGGCAGCCTTGGGTGGTTCTTTCTCCGTCAGAGAGGGTACGGAAGCTGCGATGTTCGATGGGTCTTGCGTTAGAGTGTTTGCTATGATCTCACTTTCCATTTGCTTTCCTTCTGAAAATCTCGCGTCCTCTGTTGTTCTTGGGGCAATGCAAGGCTTCCATGTCATTTCTTCTCCTCGTGGTCTGCATGGCTCTTGTTGTGGAACTTTAGATTCAGGCAAGGCTAACAATGCCTTGTCCGCCTCGTGAAAGCCCACATTCGCATCAGGAAGAGGACTTTCGATGCTCTTGCGTAACCGCGGGCAAAAGCTGTTGGTGATACCATCCCTTGGCTTCGGGTGTCTTTCAGCGCCACGGACATGATGATGATGATGATCTGTCTCGACTTGCGAAGTCGCCAGAGCCCAGTCAGGGGTAGTACTTGCAAAACTCGCTATTGCTGGGTCACTCTCCACCTCTCGTCCGCCTGTGAGGCACGCATGCTGGTCTTGCAAACGTAGTGGCGGTCTTTGTTGAGTAAGGGGTGCCTGTGCACCAACGAGAGCTGAATCTCGAGGTAGAGGTCTGTCTTGTGATATGTTTCCGTAAGAATAAGGGGTGTCTTGTACTACGAGTCTCAAACCAGGCTCCACAAGCGTCTGCTCATCAGGGTCTGGCAATATCCAATCTGAGCCGTCGGCTCCCGAAAGCGCTGTATAGTCCTTAGGGCTACGCGAGAACCTGAGAGGACGGGGCTCGTCCATGTCGCTCGGGGAGTGCGTGGGAGACCTTAGGAGCGATGATAGGTCATCCATGAATGAGGACGAACTGAACACATTACGGCGACTGTCCTTAGACAGTGCTCTTGACTGTGAATTACCAGAGTTGACAGTGGGGACGACACAGTTGTATCCTTCCGGTATCACGACGTGTCCCGGGTCTAGGGTCTCCTCGAAGCGTGGACTCTCTCGCAAGGGGTTGCGAAGTGAGACACTCTCTCTCTCGTCATTGACGCCTCTTTCAACGGTACTTCTGAAGCGGGAGCTTTTGTCGGTGTTCACACGACTAATATACTCATCAGGGGCCGCGAAAAGTGGCTCTTCTTGCACAGTGGAGCTTGCAACATCATATTCCTTAACGCTTCTGTCGACAGCGGATCCCAATCTGATGCTCACTTTGTCGCTCTCAGAACAAACTCCAGCAGTATTGGGCAACAAATTATGACCGTCGAAGTTTCTGATCCTTGTCAGAGGCTGTGGGTAGGGTATGAGATGCTTGTGGTCGGCCTTCACTGGACGCCGTCTTCCTATGAGGTCTCTATCTTCCGGATCAGCAAACTTCATGCGTACTGGCAGGGATTCCTTTCGTTCGAGTCCGGCCCAGTCACGCATTTGTAGCAAGCGCCGCCGCTTCGTTTCAATGCTGGGCTTACTCAATTCTTCTTGACCGGTGTCGACATGTAAATTAGGAGGAATCTTTGGTCTTTCTGAAGGTAGAGAAGAAGACACCGAGAAGTGTCTTGAGCTAACAATGACTGGCGAGGTTGCTTCTCCGAGATGAGCTTGGTGTTTCATTGAGGAATCGTTGGATTGTAGTGGCGTAGTTTTGCGCTTCTTGCTGTCACGGCGTTCACTGAGGTATTGCAGCTTCTTTGCCAGTGGTCCAGTAACCTCAAAGTCGTCCAATACGGTCTGTTGCTGCAGAGATTTTGAACTTTTAGTACGTCCTGAATGTGGCATCCGAAATTTCAACGCATTGGAATGGTCCAAATCTAACACGATCTCTGGCGGGGATCGATGCGCCTGTAGCGCTGACCGCTTGCGTGCAAAATGCTGTTGCTGCCTGGCTGAGAGAGAATTTTTGGCGTTTCTCGAGCGTGAAAGCCCGCCGCCCGTCCAATTCATACTTTGAAGGCCGATATTGTTGGGGCTGGTTTCTAGTAGATGCAGAGGAAATCTGTTGTTATATTGCTAGGATGACATCAGAAGACATGATGCATGCTCGTCCGGTCGATGGTAGATTAGTTGCGGAAAGATCACGAGATGTCGCGTCGTAGCTGAGGATGAGGGATGGTTGGGTTTCTCAGGCTGATGAGAGAGGTGACGCAGAACTCGTCAACAGCAAACTAAGCATTCGTTTACGCCGGTGAATAGTATGAAAGTCTACACAGAACGTATGAATATAAGAGGGATGTCAGCAACTGGAACCAAAGTAGCAATCAGCAATCATTATGAACCACGCATTGAGGTGCCGTAGTTAGAGTGTGAAGCGGGAAAGCATGCTCTTAGTTCTTATGCAAGGTACAGTAAATTCGAACATACAGAGACAAGGGCCGTGGCCTTCCAAATCGCTCCTTTCCGTAACCAGGGTATCTTCCAAACTCCAATGCTACGATTCTCGTACACCTCAGGCCATCACGTATCCAACAAGCCCATATAGATATTTCCCAACGCCATTACTATCTCGAAAGCAAGTTTGATGTCGTACTCCTCAATAGGCGGCCACACGATTCAGATGTCGTCTGTGACATTCGAATAATCTGAAGTTCCATTGTGAGCCTGTCGATACGTCTCGTATCGAGTTACAGAGAGGCGCACCACTGCTCACAATAGTCGGCTTTCATTCTTCAATTGAAGCCTTCAATTGGCCAATATCAGGGACCATCGTGGCCGTGATGGGTCAGGCATCCCCGGCACTGACACCCTTCACCGCAACGACAACCCCCTGCGGCGCACGCGGAACCAATGTTGTATTGCAAACTATAATAGCTCTCATATCCCATTATGTCGAAGTCATGCAGTGCCGTAGAAGAAGGTGTGCCTTGTGCACGAAATTGTTCCGATTCATCTTGAAGGTCCAGGTCATCCACAAATTGACTCCCTCGCAGACTCTGTTGCTGACTTGCTTGACCTGAGGTAAAGTCCCCATTTCCGTCCATAATGCTAGTGAGTTCTTCTACTCGCATCTGAGTCGCTGTATTGTATGGATGAGAAGCACAAGCCACACACTGACAGCCAGGGCCACACGAGCAGGTGGGCGTCGTGGCACTATTTGCAGTATTGGGTTTGGCTAAGGCTATTACCGGTTCGACAGTGCCATGTTCCTGGAGAGAGAATCCAGTTGGGTGGAAAGGTCTGTGCTGATTGATGGGCTGCTGAGGATACAGAGAGACCGCATCGCCAGGGTCGAGAGTGGAGTTGTTAGATGTGAATGCTATCTCATCACTTTTAAACGGCGCGAAGAGCTGTTTGTGCGCGGTGAGCCCTCTCTCTGAGGTGTCCCCAGTGCTATGCATGTAAAGCAGGTCTTTGTATGGAGCGGCAATATCGTTGGAAACCGGGTTGTGCATAACGGCTAGTCGGTCAGGATCTGTATGATCATTATCAGGAGCTTGCCCTCCCTTACTACAACAAGTGCGGCTCGAAGGAGGTTGCTGCGGTATCATTACCGTTGGCGGCGCTTGATGGGGAAAACCATCGATTCCAGGCTCAGCCAGAAGATGTTCGGGTCTCATGAAAGATCCGTCCAGCATGGGAGACTTTCCGGGATTCCAGAGACTCTGCTGATGTTGGTAATTCATAGTTTCCCCGGGCTGCCAAGGTATTTGGTGCGAACGGGAATAATCTATGTACTGCTGTCCAAATTGGGATGATCCTAAGAACATTTGACCTTGAAGATCGCTAGGTCCAACTTCCTGGGGCAGGTCGCTGTCCTTTTTGTACAATTTTGCACACCGACAATCGTTTTCTTAAAAACGCCATTAGCCTTTTCATAGATTTTAACCTGGCATTACCTATCAAATTATCACTGACCACTTTTGACTTTCGCCATCATCCATAACTCGGAATTGCAACCACAGTCCCCTTTGCCATGAGGGCAATCTTGGAGAGGCCTTCCAGGGCCTTTTACTCGCATCATAAACCTGTCCCAATGCTTGCAACCGGCTGTGCGATGCCCTCGAATGCATACTTCACTGTAGATGAATGTCAGCATACCACTTGCCAATCTTAAAATGACCACAATATTTGCGGCATGCAGATATTACTGGATCAGGAGACATACCAAGACCACTTGATTCCTTTCTCGTCCAGAGGCATTGTAAGATGGATAGCGCTGCTTTGCCAGGGTTATAGTTGTAGCAGAATACTCAGAGGTCGTGATGAGCCATCGACGAAGTTCAAAGCGTGGGAACAAGCCGCTCTCCACGAACCTATGGATACATGACCAGATGACTAACATAAAACTGTGTATGGACCAAAAATGACAATGCTAACAGAAGGGATGTTGAAACCCAAAGCTCAAGAGAAGCTGATCCATGTTCTGATGGCGCGGGGCGGTCCTTCCCCTTGTTGGGCTGTTCCTGGCAGCTACTCTAAAACGGCCATACACTACTACAAAAAAAAGCAGAGAAGAACACAATCTAAGGTATGTAAGTGGCATATAATATGATCAAAATTCTAACTACCAGTCAACGTCAGATGTAAACGAACTACTCAGTGAGCTGAACTGGTACCTATTTACATGCGCTAATTGGCTCATGACGATTGTGCAGCCCGATATCGCTGACGTAGAATAAAGTAAACTTCTTTCGAAACCTCTCTGAGCTTGCTTTCTGATTTTGCTATTAAAATAGCAGCTGCAATCAAGAGACCTCGAGACTAGCATCTCTGTGAAAGAATATGTCGAACCTCTGGTACCAAGCAGCTTTCATCCTCTTCATCATAATGATTCGATTCGTAATCCAATGGTACAACAATTCCCAGCGTAACATGGTAAAACCCCCAACAAGAAAGACGCAGTAAGCTTCGAGACGAAGCGGAGTCGGCTGGTCTGAGGGAGCCAGCTAGGGGACGTTACAGACGGTACGGCTGCAGACACCGCGCGTAAGCTCTTCGAAGCCCCGTATGTTACAGGCCACCGAGACAATTTCAGTCAGTACATCTCCCAGCAAAAATTCATATCCTGATTCGTCCCATCAGATTCATTTTGTTTACTTTTATTCTTGCACACAGCGCACAGCTACCTCTTGTTGAAGCCTCGAATATTCTGCAATCGCCAATCTACCCACCACGAACCATCATCGCAAAAATTCGCCCACCAATTTTCCGTCCCAACCCTGTTCGCCACGACCGTCTGACTCCTATGCAGCAACCTCCCCGCCAAGAATGTACCTCTCACCCGTCACCTTTCCATATCTTGCCTTGACGCAACGACAATCACATGCGACTTTTGCAGGGCGGTATATCAAGTGAGCCTTAAGTAGTGTCTGGGTTGTCTACTTCGTGGGCTCTTTGATGCAGTTGACGAAGGTCATCCCGGATGGGGCCTTAAGGTAGACCCTCGACTCGAAGGGCTAAGGCTTCTCTTCCATGCTTGGGCGTGTTGATTTGCCTTGCTTGAGGTCTTCTACTGCGTGATTTAAGGCGCGAATTCCGAACTTCATTCGAGCACATCTTGATTGGATTTTTATTTTCTACACTAAAAGTAGCTCGGAGCTCGGTAAGTAGCCGACCTCATAACGGCACGGTGAGTGCTGAGCCGTTCTACTTATACATGGCAATGAAAGTAAAAGCAGTAGAGCTAAGTGTTCTGAATTAACAGCTCCAAAATCCCTACTCCGAAGCTACGCGCTCGAAGAGTAGGTGATAATGGTCGATGACGGTGCGTTCGCGTGGGAGAACTCGCTTACTGTGTCACGAAATCGTTTTTGTAATGCCAGCCCTCCCGTTCTTTTGATATTTGATCCCATCTTGCCGTTAAGAGCACCAAGGTTTTCACCATTCCATCACCTTCCCGTCACCAGTGTCTGAAATAGAAGGGTTGCCCCAATATCTTCCCGTGACACCGTCAATGTCTCCGAATCCAAGGCGAATGGGGATTTTCGCTCCATCAGCTAGTAGATCGTCAACATATTCCAATCATGCACCCGCTCAATGTAATGACTAGCGTACCTGGAGGCTTCGGAGGCTGCGACCCGACCATCTTCCCCATATCTGTAGAGACCCAACCTGGGCAGCAAGCGTTGACGATCAAGCCAGCATTCTCCCGAGCGAGAACCGCCGTGAGCGCGTTTATACATGCTTTGCTGACACTGTAGGATTGTTGTGGGAAACCATTCTTGCCTTCCATGCCGTTATTGACTGCCTCCTAATAATTTGTGAGCATAAAGGAGATAACATAGAATCAATAACATACCTGATATTCTTGCATCAGATTTTCGAGATCATTGAGGGTCATCTTCGAGCTTCGAAAGCGCTGTTGAATGTCTTTACTGTACTGGCCTAAAGACGAGCCGGTAGAGGAGACATTGACGATGCGACCGTTCTTGCTCAACAGAGGAGTAAAAGTTTGGCACATCTGAATCACTGAGACTAAGGATACTAGAACATAAAGAAATACCTACTCGTAAAGTACCCCTGACATTGGTATCGAGCGTAGTCTTTACATTCTGCGGGTTATAGTCGTCGTCAAGGTTTACCCCAGCATTATTGATCAGCACGTCCACCTTCTTGTAATCTTGCTCAATTGACTTTGCAAGATTCCGAATGCTCGTAGGGTCTGCAATATCGAGCTTTGGATACCTGACCTGAGTCTCTTTCGCAGTCTTGAACCCTAAATCAGTGCCTTTGCGAGAAGTGGCATCTGCAATTTTGAGATCAATATCTGACCATTGATCAAGACAGATAAAGCCGTGAAATGCTGAGTCGAAAGTCTGTACATACATAAGACGAATGGAGTCTTAAATTCAGTCGCAAGAGTTTGAGCGATTGCTTCTCCAATACCACGATTCTGCACACCTCAGTCTGACACTCGATTCCTACAGACGCTCGTAAGGAAGCATATACTCACCGCTCCAGTCACAATGGCTACAACAGGTGTACTCATCTTGGAAGGATCAGGATACCTTGCCGCAAGGACGTGATGAATGTTGAGGAATAATTAAATGTAATCACAGAACTATTATTGCTTATACAATATAAGCTGGACTGACTGACTCGAATACAGTGAAACGGACTCATGGAGTAATGAGAAGAATCACATAGAGAGTTGCGAAAGATTTAGCTACGCAGTCTACTTGCGTCATTGACTTTGGCTTGTAGAATAGCCCCTGGGCCGTTCGAGATCATTTGAATAAGGCATTTTGATTCAACTCAATGCACATCCAGTCTCCAGGGGATACTTTTCATCTATTGAGAGATCACCGCATGGACTGGGCTGATTGGCAATGAAAACGCTGTAAAGCCGTCTTTTGCTACGAGTTAGCTAAAACTTGCTAGAACCTCGGAACTAGGAAAATCATGCCAAGCTCCGTAGGGCTGCATACAATCCGTGAACAAGCATTTATGACACCAAAACTTCGCGTCTGATTCATCAGCATGGATCTGAACAATGCCACAAGATGTTGACGTTGAACCTAAGGAGAAGCTCCAGCATACGCGAATACACAAAGAACCTAACCAAGCTTCGTGGCAATGGTTTACTACTCCACCGGCCATCAAGCGCCTTTTCAATAAATTTCCACTGCGGACATATCCAGTAAACGAGCTTCCACAACGAACAGCAGGATACAGAGATCGGCATGCTCTGTACATATTCACAACAGAAGATGGAGCAAAATCACAGGCTCCTTCATTCAATCCGGGTTGTCTGAAGTGGCAGGTAGGCATTTTTGAAGCTCGATCACTAAGATGAAAGTCCATGGCGCTGATGAATTCGAATAAAAGGCATGTTTACGATTTCTGGACATTGACTTCGTTACAATTCCATCTACCAACCACGCTTCCCCAACAGGCGCTCTCCCGTTTCTCCTGCCGTCCGCGTCAGGCCCTATTCCGTATAGCCATACCGCTCTCCCTATACCTTCAAATCGCATCCAGCGCTGGACCCGAGAGGTGAAGTCAGAGAAAGGCCGCCCGACCAATCGACGTTCGAGGGATGGAGACAGCGAAGATGGTCTGCGGACCGAAGATTTCCATAGAGTAATCGAGGATGGTGGTGGAGGATCTGCCGATGAAAATGCTTCAGACATGCGCTATGAGGCTTATATGTCCCTCCTCGATTTAAGGATACGCAACGCTTATGTATGTGACCACTCCTAATACTTCGAAGGCATTTACTGACTTTTAAGCTCTACGCGCTTTACCTCTCACCTCTCAATTTCGCATCCATTGCCGCTCCTCTCTACATAGATCCAAGCAGCACAAATACACTAGTCCGAAATACCTTAGGCCATCAGCTTCAGGGCGCCGCGAAGTCAGAACTTCTGAAGCAGTCTCCAACCATAGACGTGAATGGTATATATCGAGATTGTGACAATGCTTTTAACGCGCTGTCTGAACTGTTGGGCGAGGATGAGTATTTTTTTGGTGAGAGAAGGCCTGGGCTTTTCGATGCGAGTGTGTTTGCTTATACAAACGTCTTGTTAGCTGACACGCTTATATGGAAAGATACCAGGATGAAGCAGCAGCTAAGAGGGTATCAGAACCTGGTGGATCACCAACGGAGAATAGCAGAGAAATATTTTGCTTGAAGATTATGCAAAGAAGAGGCACACTGGTTTTTCATTCCGAAAGTTCCGTTGATCTTGTCCTTATTGGCTGATGTTTTACAAATGCCCTCTCAATGCCCGCTTCAACGCTCGATGCATGCAAGCACTAACTCCATTAAATGCTCATTGTTTATCCTTCCGTAAGGACAATACTTAAGCCAAATTCGCCCCAAATGGCGCACTCTCCCTCAGATCCTCCACCAAATCCTCCACATTATTCAAATGCCTCCCCAACAATCTCTGCTTCTCGTCCGTCGACCTCGTCACCCCACTCTCTCCACCACCACCACTCCCAAGCCTCTTACTGGGACTCCTCTGCAATCCGCCCGCGAATCCATTCCCATTCCCATTCCCATTCACCGCAACAGGGACTTCAGGCATCAAATAAAAATACAAAAACTCCACCACCTTCATCTTCACCTCCCTACTCGTCCCCCTACTCTTAAACAAACTCGTGACCGCAAGCAAACCGTCTACAGCTTCAAACGTTCGTGTGTTCTGCGGTGTCGACAGCAAGCTCGTAACGAGCGTAAGTAGTGCTGATGATTGAATTGCAGGGCAGTTTGTGGGTTCGAGGAGATCGAGGAGGAGGTTCATGTAGATTTCACGCGCAAAGAGGGCGCGGGAGGGAGGGTGGATTAGGAGGATGCCGTGGAGGAGGTCGAGGGTGCTGACGAGGAGGAGATCATTCTGGCCAGTGGAAGAACGGGAGAGGAGGCGCTCAAGGGTAGATATCAGGCGGATTGCGACTGATGGGCGGTATTAGCATGGTTTGTCAATCGCAGTGTCTTCGTTGATGGGTCAATCTCTTTGCTATGGATTGGGGATGGGCTTTACCGTTCCATTCAAACCCTTCTTGTAATTTGAAGAATTCGCGAAATGCAGGGTCGTCTTTTAGTAGAGAGAGTTCCTTGGGAGGTTGTGATTGTTTTGTGGGGCTGTTGGGAACCAGAGAGCTCCGACGGTCTGCTGCTGATGGAGATCTGGAGAGGCAGATTTGGGCTAGAAGGCCTTCGAGTTGGCGGAGACCTTTACGAATTTTTACACCATCGTTTGAGGAGAGATAGTCAAATGAGAGAGAAAGTAGAGACTCCATGGCAAGCAGAGAACTTTGTGTCAGGACCCTCTTGTTCTTGCCGAGTCTTGGTGCGCCACATTAAAATATATATTCGCAGGTAAATAGATCGCCGGTTGGCAGGGCATCAGCCTCGCCACCAACATTACCTCAGGCTCGCCCATGCTCCTGATAATCTCCAATGTAGGTCACTATTGACTCAAAGTTAATTATCAGTTGCAATTGATGTCGCGGATCAGATCTAAGACTGCTCTATCACTCGCGACAGAGAAAGTCACAAATCGCCAAAACGCGATGACGTACTGATGTTCGAAATTGGCGGGCCCACGCGCGCCTGACACTCTGACTTCAGGCAACGAACTTCGCCATGAATCTCTGTGGAATGACAATGTCATAATTGTGTTCTAGAGCTGTCGCACCGCTCGCCTCATATACAGCTGCAGCAATGGTGTCCGACAGCTTTCAATCTCCGAGCAAGATACCTCCACGCAAGAGCTCGACGGGTGCCAGCTTGGGTTACATAAACCCAGCTCAACCTGTCCCAGAGAATAGCCGGAGTCATGGCAAGAAACTTTCGGTAACGAAAGCACCGCCACACATGTCGTCCTCGTCCGATTCCCATACCCCCAGTTCTGTGGACAGCATAGCAAGGCACGTCCAGGGTACTGAATGGTCACAAGAGAAGGAAAAGATTGTTCTCGGACCATTCGACTATATGTACGGTCATCCGGGAAAAGACATTCGGAAACAGCTCATTGCGGCTTTCAATGCCTGGCTGAAGGTGCCTGAGGAAAGCTTGGTTATCATCACCAAAGTGGTTGGTATGCTACATACAGCTTCCCTGCTTGTAGACGATGTCGAAGATTCTTCCATCCTACGCCGTGGAATACCCGTCGCTCACAGCATCTTCGGCACAGCTCAAACCATCAATTCCGCCAACTATGTTTACTTTGGCGCTCTTCAAGAGCTGCTCAAATTAGGTAACGCAGAGGCCATCACAATATATACAGATGAGCTTTGTAACCTGCACCGAGGACAAGGCATGGATCTCTTCTGGCGGGACACATTGACATGTCCGAGTGAAGATGACTATCTTGAGATGGTAGGCAATAAGACTGGAGGATTGTTCAGGTTGGCGGTAAAGCTCATGCAAGCTGAGAGCAGCAACAAGAAGTAAGCTCACAATAACTTCTTCTTAAAGGCAGCAATTAATCCGGCAACAGGGACTACGTTCCTCTCGTCAACACCATAGGTCTTCTATTCCAGATCCGAGACGACTATATGAATCTATCTAGTACTGAATATACTGAGAACAAGGGTCTCTGCGAGGATCTTACGGAAGGCAAATTTTCATTTCCAATCATACACAGCATAAGATCCAATCCCCAAAATCGCCAATTGATTAACATATTGAAGCAAAAGACAGCAGATGACGAAGTCAAGAAATACGCAGTCAAATACATGGAGAGTACAGGGAGCTTCGAATATTGCCGCAAAATTCTTCGCGACCTCAACGACAAGGCGTTGACATTGATCGAGGCGATTGATGAAGACAAGGGCCAGAGTACTGGGATCAAGAAATTTTTGCACAAGATGGTGGTCTGACATATCGATTCCTATACGGCAAGAATTCATCGCTTCGAGTGTCAGCCGAGTTTCCTGACCAGCCATGGTTTTCAAAGTTCATCGTGAAACACGACGTGCGACTCGGCCTACGTATTCGCGTTTGAACAATGATTCCTCGAAATCTTCTCGATGTTGTCACGAACAGCATTGATTGGATGCAATACACTGCAGACATGATCTGGCAGCTAATTAGGTCAGCCTTGATAACGGGGACTATCCGCATCAGCTAGGAAGAGTCAGCAGAGCCTCTTTCTTCAGCTTCAAAGTGTAGCTGAGGCTTGCCGAGACTTGACTAGCTTCCGCAAGGTCAGATCTTTAATCGTAGGCTTGGTGACTACTCAATTGATGATATTGAGACACAAACGCAATGAGATGTACTTCGAGCCGAGTCAGCCGATGACTCGAGGCGGAGTTCTCGCATGTTCAAAGTGTCATTGTTTATTAATATTACCGCTGTAGATGGTAACTCCAACAGCATCACAAACCCATGAATTGTCGGTGAACAGTAAAATTGGGGGCCAGATGCTGTCATGCGGCGCGGTAGTAAAGCTCCAGTGAGCTGCTTTGGAGCTTGAGCCACAAGCCAAGCACTAATTAGTAACTAGATCGATACCCTACGAGCCGCCTTCAGCTCTCGATTTCATGCATACCACCCAATCACAGAGACCTGGGCTCACTCTAGCTCCGATGGTGAAGTGACATAGGTGTGCAGATGTGGCTGGTAGCTTATTCCAACAGATTTGCGGTTAAGATCATTGGTGTTCTCGCTTAGCCCACGAATAGCGCGGAACCATGTCGGGCTGTGCTTGTGGGAGGCCCGACTAAAACAGATATGAAGACTGCCTTCCCTTGCTCAGGCCTCCCACCATCTGCAACGGACGAGTACCTAGATGCGCGAGTGAATGCGCAGTCTGCAATAAGCACAGCAATGTAACCTCAATAAGCGCGTAGTCTCGGATCTAATCATGCATGTTTTGTGGCTTCCATCCATTATGGCTCTCCATTTGAGTCTTCACCGCACAGCTTTTCAGGTAGGTCCATCAAAGGTCATATGTCACCATATCTAGTCTCATATTATACGGTGGGTGATTCATAATTGTGACTTTGTATAAGTATGGCTTTGCACCCTGTGCTGTCGGATCTTTCCCTTTACGTATCATGCAATACTCTTCCATACTACTCCTCTCTTTAGTCTTGAATACATGGCCGTCGTCCCTCATAAGCCAACCATGTGTCAATCTTCTTTCTATTCTACCATCAAGCTTGCGCACATAGTTCAGAAGGTCAAAGATCGTCTCAAGTCTGGTCTCAAAAAGTGTATTTCATCTACCATCACCAACTCGGTTAAAAGTCCTCGCTCAACCAAGCTAAAATTGTATACCCGAGAGACCGTAAGCAGGTGAGTCGTGATTATGAATCTTTTATATAATCTGACTGATCGCCGTCCCAAGCACTATAAATTCGCGATCCAGGTCTGGCAGTTATCTTGGATCTCCTCACAGCCCTGTATCGAGTCAAAGACGAAAGGCAGACACTACTAGGTACCACGCATCACATTCCATTCTGAAGATTCGCGCTGATCAAAACATGTTAAGCCTCATTGCTGAGCTTGATACTTTCGCGCACCCAGGAAGCCTTCCCTTATGCACCGTTGCTAAGGAAGACAGTCTATTTCTTCAGCACGACTCTTACCTTGCTGGACTCACCAACAGTGTCGACAAACTTCAAGATGTTCTTG
Organism: Lecanoromycetidae sp. Uapishka_2; assembly: GCA_035521555.1. Lineage (NCBI taxonomy): Eukaryota > Fungi > Ascomycota > Lecanoromycetes > Lecanoromycetidae sp. Uapishka_2. The sequence continues at coordinate 3,022 of JASZXT010000526.1, read as the reverse complement.
ACCTAACCACTGCGCTACTAAGTAGGCTACAAGCTCGACCAGGCAACAACCAAGTGCGCCTATTAACCGAGGCGGATGATGTCTCCAAGTGTGGCTGGTTTAAATGCGAAAAGTTTGTTGCTAATTTGGAGCACATCCTTCGCTGCCTAAAACAACGTGCACTGGATGCGATCATTCGTCAGTATCTGAACCTAGTCGAGGCTCACATTCTGCACTGGCACCACTTCTGGCAGCAAAGAAGGCATCTCAATGAAGGGTGGTTCGCCGAGTGGCCTAACGGTCAGCGCCCACTCAATACAACCTGGCCATGGAATGTCAAACCCTGTCTGCTGGTCTTATGGGGTGTTTGCTGGATGTTCTATGGATCTCCAGGAAAGACTACGAACAGCTCAAGGTCGACGCGCAATCGTCGTGGAGCAGCACAAAACCAAGGCTTACTGACAGGACAAAATTTCGGACAGAATTCGCAACCGCCACCAAACCCGAGTGCGAACTTCTTTCCAACGCCACTCCCAAGGCAGCAATATGATACAACTCCAAACACTTCTTCGGAGGCTTGGGCTGGACCCACCCCCACTTCTACCTACCCAAACTTTTCATGGTTGCATCCACAACAGGCAGGCACACGTCCGACGCGCGCTAATAGCGATCGTGACTCATTCCCATCGCGCAGTCACGGGATCTCCTCTTATGACTCCATCGTAACCTCAAACACCCCAGTCGATACTTTGCAGGCCTATTCGACTAGTCTCCCTGCCAATCCATATATAACAGGTACTTCCAACGTATCCTCAGACCTCTTTTCGGCCTCCCAAGTAACGTGGCCTTATTGTCAAGGCATCAACCCGGATCCTCCCGCAGCATACAGCCCTTGGCAGACCATACCTTCAGCGTACCAACAAGCTCAAGTAGGTGCATATCCATCAACAGCTCAAAGGACCCGCTCAGGTACTGGCCTTCAATCGTATGGTTCACAATTCCAGGCGGCAAACCCTCAGGTGGCAGGCGGTGGGATTGGTAGCCTCGGGTTCGGACTCGGACTTCAGGACATGCAAAATTATCCCAGTCCTCACAGCGATGTCTCTCATCAAACAACATCCTCAACCCTCTCAATCCTCCCGGGCGCAATGACGAGTCCGAATATGAGATTCATGGCATCCCCAAGTGTGGCTGATAGTTCGCTGTCAGGGAGAAGCAGCAGGAGATCATTAGAGCCGCCTCGAAATGCAGAGGGTATGCTGTATTGTGATCATCCGGGATGCGCACAGCAGCCTCCTCTGTTTTCGAGGAAGTGCGAGTGGACGTCAGTACTAAACCTGCTCATCAAAGACAATCGTTTGCTAACATTGACGATAGAAAACACATGGATAAACACAACCGCCCGCACGTCTGCGATGAACCCGGCTGCGAAAAGATTCGTGGCTTCACTTACAGCGGCGGTCTCCTCCGCCACCAACGCGAGGTACACCGCCAACATGGTGGGCCCAAAGCCTCCTGTTTTTGTCCGCACCAAGACTGCAAGCGCAGCACAGGTGTCGGCTTCTCTCGTCGAGAAAATCTGCATGAGCATTTGCGTCGCGTGCATAGAGATGCTGCTGACGACGCAAAGGACGAACCTGAGCCTGAGCAAATGACGGCTCTGGGAGGCCCGCGCAAGAGGAGAAGGGCTGCTCAGCCTGAGGCTGAAGAGGAGAAAGACGATGATGAGAGTTTGCAGCAGGAAGTCAAGAAGTTGAGAAGGGAGCTGCAGGAGAAAGACGAGAGATTGAAGAGGCTTGAGCAGTTGGTTGAGAAGCTGGCGAGGGGTCAGCAGAAACATTAATTAGATTGTACGATGGGTTTGGGTTTGGGTTTGTAATGAGTATGTTTCGGTCTGATCCTTTTGAGCGAGGCGTTGTGGTGTGCTTTCTGGGTTATGGACTTCGCTCAGTCTCGGTAAAATTGTAATAGATGAGTGTGCGTTTGGACTATTGGTGTTTGCTGAGTCTTTTGTACAACCTTCTGCTCTACTTTATCACTTTGCACGACACCACGACCTCTTCTCATCCTTCAGCAGGCATGCAGGACAAGCTGCTGATCATGTATACTAGTACTGACCTTTGAGAAATCGAGGAGATCGATCATCAAACTATAACAAATGATAATAATAATGAGAATATGTACATACAATACAGCCACTCTCACGTCCTCATCTTCATTGCATGATTGCACCCACCAAAGCCACCAATCTTCTAAAAATCTTTTCAGCTAGTAGCCATCTAGGCATCTCGTCTCCCCAATACTTGAAAGCCTAGTACGGAGTATGACAACAGCCAACAAACCCATCTCTCCATTCCTTACACTCTCCAAAAATTCTCTAAATCTCCAAATTTTCTTAGCTGATCAATACCATCACATCCATCTCTCCCCTACCTTACCAAACAACTTCAATCGTCCCAACCAAAGGTGTATGTTATACAACTTTCACCTCGACGCCAGTGAGGTCGAAGACGTTGCTCAGACTGTGCCACTTCAAACCGACCTTAATCGATGTTAGTGTGGAGTCCTGGGGAGGGTCAGTGCTGGGGTTCCAGCGTGAGTGTTCGAGGGGTGGCGCTCGATTGGGCGTTTTCCAGTTGTGGAAACTACATACGTCGGCGGGCAGTTTGGGAATTTTCAGGGGTGGTTGTGGAGTGTGTTTATGTGTGGGTGCCCTGGGTCAATGTGTAAATTTGATCTTTTGATATCATGAGGGTTGTTCAGTGTATTCCTGTTTTTGCTAGATAGGTGCAGGGGAGAGGGTGATGTTCATTTAATGTGGAAAAAATTTGTTGATCATTTCCCGTCGAGCATGCAAATCAGCACATTCGTCATCCGAGCAAAGACAAGCTTGCCGTAAACATTTGCAGATTTATCATAAGCGATCATAGAAATTAAATCATAGCTGGTCTCTAGCAGTCATCATGTTCAATTATAATCGCATAATCACCACCACCGTACTCCCTAATAAATCTTAACCATCCTCTCCCCTCCTCTATATCTC
>JASZXT010000525.1:0-18897 GCA_035521555.1 Lecanoromycetidae sp. Uapishka_2 | reverse complement strand
GTGGGAGTGTGAGGGGGATAGTGTGTCGGTGCGGTGTGAGGTGGATGGGGGGGTGGAGACGTTGAGGAGTCCGTTGCCGATGGTTATTACGACGGATTTGAGGTTGAATGAGCCGCGGTATGCGAGCTTGCCGAATATTATGAAGGCGAAGAAGAAGAAGTTGGAGAAGAAGAGTTTGAAGGATTATGGGATTGATGGGGGGAGGAGGTTGAAGACTATTAAGGTTGAGGAACCGCCGCCTAGGCAGGGAGGAGGGAAGGTGGAGGATGTTGACGGTATGATAGCAAAGTTAAAAGAATTAGGTGCTATCTGAAGACTGCTGGCTAGGGCCAGTAGTGGCTTCGTGTGCAATTATGATAGCCATCCTCTTCCAACTTCCTGGCATCAGTGTCATTCCACATCATTGCCCTATGAAAAAATCCACCCATCTCACGCATCAAATAACGGGCACTATACCCAAGGGAACCCTGGCCACAGCTTCTTGTCAGCTCTGCGATGGGTACTAAGTCAGGGTCGCTTACCATTTTCCAAGCACTGGACCATAGCTTAACGATTGCTTGACGTATGCTCTGCAAAGATAGCTTGCCATCAATCAGACACCTTACTATGGCTAAGCAGCCAACGAAAGCGCCTTATCAGAGGTATCATGCCTGGGTAGGAAAACCTAATGATAAATTGTCAGTCAAAGCTGACGCACCGTGAAAGGATAGCTTACCCTCACTGAGCCTCCATGTTGGAGTACCATGCCTGGGGAAGGACCCATTCTGCACCAACATTGGCCAAAGCAATGGTCACGTGGAATTTGATCTGGATGAATGCAGCGACAAGCTGAGGGTCAGGATGGCTAGCAATGGAGGCATCAAGGGCTTGAGAGAGCCCCGCGATTGCGCGATCTCTCTCACGGAATGGTAGCCAGAAGGGGTGGTCGGTGGGCAAGTAAATTGCCGGATCCATTGGACGGGGGTCACCGATTGTGACCTGGTTGACAGGCTGAGGAGCACGGGTATGAACTTGATTTGGTACGGTGCTCACTGCAGAAGCATGACGAGTAGCCGCAGTTGGCTGAAAGGAAGTGGCACCAGGATTGTATGGACCGTAGGCAGGAGTACCAGTAGAGAGCGGATTAGTTTGAACGGATTGAGGTCGTGAAATTGCTCCGCCGTTGGTCCCACTAAATCCATTGCCAGCAGGAGCAAGCTGGGACAAGTTGGGAGGATTTCCTATCATGGTGTTGTCACCTTGAAAGTTATTGACTGGCTCGCTGCCGCTGCTGTCTGTGTGGTGGGTCATCGTGTGACTCGTGAATCCTGTGGACTGTTGAAGTTGCTGTACAGCGGTCAGGGTCGAGTTGTTTCGAGTGCTGTTGCTTCTGTCAAGGTGTGGAAGTGGTTGCGTAGTAAAAGGTCTAGTGATGGGAGGAGTGTTGATTTCAATATTAAGGACGCGATTAAGATTAGCAGGACGCGCGACGTTACGCTGCGTAGCGTTGCTTTCAATTTGACTGTTCCTCGCGCGCAGCTGGGCAATTTGACGACGACAGCGTGGTGAGATACTCAACGCATTCAGAGTGGGAACCCGATGATGAAATTGCCTCCAATCATAGTATCCTGGGTGGCCGCTTATGGCATTATTCCCTGCCACACATGGGCCTGTCAAGATCAGCTAGAGGCTTACCAATTTGGCGTCAGGCAGTGGTGATCGAGGAAACTTACGGCCCTCTTCTACACGGTCAGGCTTACCAGCAATCCTGCCTGTATGCTGATGGGCATAAAGGCACTCTCTCTCCGGCCAGCAGCACCCACCATTTGCCCAGTAGTAGCAGGTCATAGATTTAGTATTGACCCCACCCGGTGAAAATGCAAGAGGATTTTGTGCCATATAGTCAGTACTAGAGTCCGGTATAGACCCTTAAAACAAGATCTTTAGTCACTGGTTACCACCAGTATCCCACCATACAGTATAACACGCGTACGAAAACGACTAGTAGTGGTAAGTAACCACCGTGAAATGCGTAAAAGGAGCTTGTAAAGACGAAAGTGTCCTAAGGTGAGGTGAAAGACTTGTTTTGTTTTGAGCAATCTTAGCTAGCGCCGGATGCAATCCCGCACTGTACTTCACTCTTATGATTCTTGCAGGACTTTAGACCTCATTGGTTAATTCTGGCAGCGTGACCTTGTACAAGCCCCTGCCGCTTTGCCTCGATGCCGACAGTCGTTGCTATACAATCGTCCAAGCTCTTCGCACTTGGGGACCATCCTAATAGTTTACGAGCCCTGACTGCCTCGTAACGAAAGTTGACTCCCCACATTGCTGCACCCCATTTAGCCAATCCGTCAGCCTCCTTCTCGGTTATGGTGGCTACCTCATCCGAAGGTATCAGACTTTGCTTGTGGGCAGCTGCCGCAATGGCTGTGGCGACCTGTCCGAACGCGTGCTCTCCATTCTCTGTGAAATAGTAACCCTCTTTGCCCCATGTCGCCTTTCCGCCGCCCTCAACCGCAGCTTCTAAGAGCCTGAGGTAGCAGTCACTGAGATCGTGGACGTGAACGTTGGCCATACGATTTTCTCCCACTCCGACTCGAAAACCTTGCTTTCTATCAAGTACACCTACGTGTTTCGAAATCAGCATTGGTTGGTACTGACGCGATGCAGACCGTGAAAAGCCTGTTTCTTGAGCAGCATTCTTTCCCTAGGCCCATCGGGTATTTTTGTTGGTTCCATACATAGCCTTGACAAGTATTTGTCCAACATTGAGACATTGCACTTACATCTTGCCATTTCGGGAACTTGATGGCTTCTCTGGTTATTAGGACCGCGTCCTTCGCCGTAAATAGTCGGCGGACAGATAATTGCAGTCTTGACAGTTCCTGTGTCACCGTCGATGACAAGCTTGTCGGCAGAGCGATGGGGCGCCCAGTCAGGCACTGAAAGAATTTCCTCAATACCGTCCCAGTCATTAGAGATCTTTGTAGAAGCTTCGCCAAAAGTTTTACGCGCCAAATCAGGAGTTGCAATAATGAAAGCACCAGACGTATCTACGTGGTTTCGGAATCAGCATTGCTCTTTCGGGTTGGAGATAGACATGTGACACAATCCAAGAGCAAAGTAACCGCAATACAAGGATAATAATCGCAAGGCCGTTTGGCAGGACCAATAGTGACTGCAAAAAGATGACGTACGGATATAAAAGCTTTTCTCATTTGATTTCTTTGACGCGAGTCCTTTCAAGAGAGCTTTGACGGAACCTTCGTGGTCCGCATTTGCACAGTCTGTAAGCGACTCAGGCTGTCAGCCATACGTCTTCCCGATGCATGGGCTTGATAGCAGGATATGGCAGCGCACTCAGTACAATGTCCGCTTTCTCGGCCTCCTTTGCCAATAGCTCGTCATCGTCGAGGTTACCATGTATGAGCCTAGTCTTTGCGTACTGGCTTGCCACTTTGGAACCTTTGTCGCTATCACGTGCAAGGCATGCTATCTCGTATTCCGGATGGGCTTGAGCAAGATTATAGAGAACATCTCCACCGATATAGCCTGTGGCTCCAAGACTATAGCAGTGTCAGTATTAGCCCGGCCATCAATGGCTAGCTTGGACTTGCTCACAGGAAGATTTTGGGTGCCATGGCGGCCAATGTTTGTCGAGCTTGTCAGCTGTGCAAATTGTTTTGTTGGTGATTGAAAGGAAGTGGCAAAGGTCAAAGAGCAGCAGGTTCAATCGAAGACCAGTCAAGAAGCTTCTCTATCGAAAGGGTGGAATGGGTTCTCTATTGAGGTTCGCAATAAATGCTCCCTGCGTTCTTTGAGGTGCCGTTATACTTATACATCTCCGTTGTGCACTACTAACATCTACACCATTTGAAGGAAGCTGCTACCTCCCCGCAATTGGAGCTCTTCACCAATATTAACCCTCGCACCTTTAAATTTTTCCAGCCAAATAACATCTGAGATAACAGTCGAAGCTCCAGTTGCCTTCCCAAATTTACCATATGACACGTACAGAGTAAAGTATTAGGTGTCCATTAAGGAGAAGTTGGTACTTGAAGCTTTAGGCCGAGGGCCGCGGACGGCTTAGGTGCGGGAGTGATCGCCGCGCTAGTCAGCCCTAGAACTAGTTGCAATGCTAGAATAAGTGAATGCGGCTCATGAATAGGAACCAGTGCCCAGACATACCTATTCAACATATTGAACAACACAAATCGTACCATCCATTCACAGCCTTGAGACCGTTCTCATTTTCGAGCACATACCTTGATCTTCCTCAATTTTGATCCATTAGATACAGAACAACCATCTCCAACATCCACCTAACCTCACTACACTGATATCCGCTTTCCACATCTGCTACATATGTGAACAGAAGGCTTTGCTTGCTACTTATGGTGACTGTAGCGAGGGGAGGATCAGCTAAGTTGCCCGTTTGGGCTTGAGCACGATGGCTCCTGGAGCAGGGGGAAAGAGGAAAAGACCAGATAGAACATTCTCTCAGGAAGGAAGGGATGATGGTTCAAGAGCATCGCCGCATCGACCTCAGAACCTCAACCTAGGACAGCAGGGCAACCAGCAGCAGGGGCAGCAGTCTCATATCTACGGCCGAGAACAATACGATCGTGGTGGAGGCAGAAGAAGAGCCAGTAGAGGAGGACGTGGGGGAGGGTCTCAGCGCAGTCCCATGAACAGTCCAAATGCTATACCTTTACAGTCGCGGTCTGGAACCGCAAACTCGCAGCCCATGTCTCCATCTCTACCGCCGCCTCGTCCCTTGATATCATCGAAACAGGATGCTTCACAGCAGCCAGCCGCCGCGACCACAGCAGCTACCCATACCCCCGAGCTCAAGCCTAATAAACTAGTGCCATACGATTATGAATATGCTACCGATGAAAAGATTGCTGTGTGGACAGACTCAGGGAGGCAAGACATTGTGGACACTGGCACAAAGGCTCGAAGCAGAGAGGATGCGCTGACTCTTGGAGTTCTCTTCCAAGAACTTGTTAGATCTGGTATTGACAGTCGCTTGGAGGCCGCAGAGGCGGGAATGGTCGTTCGAGACATACTTGGAGGGATGACCGACGCCGCAACCAATCCCGATGCTATGGTCGACGAAGTTGGATTTGATCCGAGCTCGTTGTTTCTTGATTGCCTCTCAATCTTTGCGGAAGCATCGACACCAGCCCCAGCATTACGAAACCTGGTCCTCGCCACCGAAATCTCGGCTCTGAAGATGCGCCATGAGCTGGAGAGTCCCCTCTTAGAGAGCCTCGGAATGATTCGCAGCACCTTTGTCAGGGTTGGCATTCGCCAGCAAACAAATCTCCTCTATCGTCAGTCGAATTACAATCTCCTCAGAGAAGAGACAGAAGGATATTCGAAATTACTGACAGAGCTATTTACGACCAGTAACAACGAGCCACCGACGAGCGAGGTCGTGGAAGACACGTTTGAGCGGGTCAAAGGCATGATTGGGGCCTTCGATCTAGACGTCGGACGGGTTCTCGACATCACACTTGATGTCTTCGCCGCTGTCTTGGTCAAGCAGTACCGTTTCTTCGTCAGATACCTCCGAGTAAGTTCATGGTGGCCACAAGACACACTGCGCAAGACTCAAATCAACGAGTCTGGCTCGGGTTCTCTGCCCAGATGGGCCTTGCCTGGTTCGTCTGGGCGGCCAACGACCGAGGAGGAAAAGGAAGCGGTAGCCGCAGTCAAAGCCCATACAGACGAGGCTTTCTGGAGACGAACTCGAGAAGTTGGGATGGCCGCCTTTTTCGAGATCGGTGGTCGAAGGACTGAAGACTCGGAGCTCACTGCAGCTCAGAATGGCAACTCGACAAATCTTTCACCAGATGATGAGGATCGCAAATGGATGGAGATAACGAAAACCCTTCCACCTCCCGGTAACAAAGTTGCTGCTCAAGTGCTTGGCTTTAAACTCCGGTTTTACAGCTCCTCCGCAAGAGACCCTATCGATGTCCTCCCTGTAAATCTTATATATCTGGCTGCCTTGCTGATCAAGGTCGGCTTCATCTCTTTGCGAGATCTTTACCCTCATATCTGGCCAGCTGACCCGGCTATGGAAGGCGTGCAGGAGGAAAAGATGAAGGAGAAAGCCGAGCGGGAAAAGCTGAACCGTCCTGGGGGCGGTGCCATGAACGCTTTGCTGGCTGCAGGCGCTCTACCCGATGACACCGTGGATGGAAAGTCCAGAGAGGTTGCCAGGCTTCGAGAAGTTGATGGAAGCCGAAAGGCAGCAGCAAAGGCAGACCTGGCCGCGGATAGATCGACACCCACTGCTCAGCCAGAGGAAAAGATGGAAGAGCTACCCGAACCGTCGGAGCAAAAGGTTCAGCTACTAAAAAGTCTTCTGTGTATAGGGGCTCTACCGGAGGCTCTTTACATGCTAGGACGCTTTCCCTGGCTTCCAGACGCCTTTCCTGAGCTCCCTGAATACATTCACCGAATACTGCATCATTCTCTCGCCCAAGTCTATGAACCATTGCGCCCACTCAAAGACCAGATCAGCTTGCGGGCGCAGCAGAAAGTTTCGGATCAGGACTTCCCAACACTCCCCAAAGGCGAGGTTAAGGTCAAACTTATAGACGCGCCTCCGCGTAGGACGATGCGCTGGGCTCAACTCGACAAAGAGGACACCAACGAGGCTATAGATTACAAGTTTTACTGGGATGATTGGGCTGATAATGTCCCAGTGTGTCATGACGTCGATGATGTCTTCACCCTTTGTTCTACCCTACTCAACTACACTGGAGTCAAGATTGGGCAAGACACAGCGTTATTGCTGAAGTTGGCGAGGATTGGAAAATACTCCCTCGGAACTGATGACTCGGAATCAAACAAACTCCGCTGGGTTGATCTTTCAAAGCGGCTCCTAGTACCTGCCTTGTCCTTGACGAGGTGCAATCCTGGAGTTGTCAATGAGATCTGGGAGCTCATTGAGAAGTTTCCAACGCAGACTAGGTTTAGCATATATGCCGAGTGGTACCAGGGACAAATCTCGAGGTTACCCGACATCAAGTCAGCTTTTGACCAAGCCCGAGCGGAGACGAAAGACGTCCTAAAACGCATCAGCAAGACTACTATCAAGCCAATGGCACGCGCCTTGGCAAAGGTCGCTTATGCATCGCCAGGTGTTGTGTTCCAAGTCGCCATTGCTCAGCTTGAGTCATATGAGAACATCGTTGATGCTGTCGTGGAGTGCGCACGATATTTTACCTACCTGGCATATGATGTACTGATCTGGTCTTTGATGAGCTCCCTTGGTGGAACAGGGAGAAACAGGGTCCAGGCCGATGGTATGCTCACCAGCAAATGGTTAGCAGCATTATCATTGTTTGCGGGCAAGGTCTTTAAGCGATACTCTTTTATGAACCCTACACCAATTGTTCAGTATGTTGCTGACCAACTTCGACGAGGCAATTCTACGGATCTTATCGTTCTTGAAGAAATCACGAAATCAATGGCGGGCATTATATCTGATTCAAACTTCAACGAAGCTCAAATAATAGCCATGGGTAACGGCGAACTGCTACAAGCACAAACAATGCTTCAACTATTGGACCGACGGCACGAGTCAAAGGCAACTGGCAAACGCCTGATGAAGTCTCTCACGGAGTCCAGGTTAGCTGGTCAAGTGCTTATATTGATCGCTCAAGAACGACAAACCGGCATTTTCAAGATCGAAGAGCAGAACGCGCACCCAAAGTTGCTAGGTAACCTTTTCGACCAGCTCCATCGGATACTCGTCCAATATACTGAGCTGCTGAGGAGCAACTTGTCTGTGAAAGAGTTCGACGCCTATGTACCAGGGGTCTCCGAATTGGTAAATGAATTTGGACTCAATCCCAGCATTGCTTTTTGGATCAGTCGGCCGTCAATCGTCTCTGCCATGGTCGAATACGATTCTAAGCATGGGAAGCGCAATTCCGAAACCAAGAAATCCCCAACAAAAGAGATTGCGGATAGCGCTCTCAAATCAGAGGCTAAAGCATCAGCTGAAGAGGCCACTTCTGAGGTAGTGGAAGCTGCTACGAATGATGCTATGGATGTGACGGTATCGGTGGTCAATACATCACCATCGGTGCAGAATGGCGTGCTCGATACGAAGAACGAAGGCGATGATAGCCAGACTGCAATCACACCGCCTCCTTTGAAAACTGATAATGTCCAACAACCATGGCATCCAGTTCTTCAGGAGATCATGGACGCAATCCGTCCTGCTCTGCCAGACCAAATCTGGGAGCAGCTCGGTCTATCATTCTACGTAACCTTTTGGCAGCTGTCTTTGAAAGACCTACAAGTCTCACTAGAGAGCTATGCAGACGAGATCAAGCGACTGCAGAAGAAAATATTAGCTATCAGCAGTGATCGGTCTGACATCAGCATAGCAGGTACTCAAAAGAAGGATCGTGAGAAGAAGGCTTTGGCTGAATTGCAAGATCGCTTGCAAACGGAGCAAAGAGATTGTGTCGCAGCATACATGCAATCCAAACATCGGCTTGCCAAGGAGAAAGCGCACTGGTTTTCCGACAAGTATGGCAGGTGGGACGCCTTGAATGTGGCCTTGATTGAGCACTGCTTCTTCCCACGAATGGTCATCTCTCCAATTGATGCAATGTATGCTTTCAAAATGATGAAGACTATGCATTCTTCTGGCACTCCCCAGTTCAGGACGATGGGTTTCCTGGACCAATTCTTCAGAGAAAAGCGTTTAGCATCCATGATATTTCTCTGCTCGGCAAAGGAAGCCGAAAACCTCGGTCGCTTTCTCAACGAAGTCCTCAAGGACCTAAGCCGATGGCACGCAGATAAGCAGCTCTTCGAAAAGGAAGCATACGGTCTAAAGAAAGACAACCATGGTTATGCCAAGAAAATCCTGCCAGACAAGACTATCACTGCCTTCTTTGACTTCGAAGATTTTCGAGGGGTCGTTCTCAAATGGCATAGGTGTCTGAACAACGCACTCAAGTCTTGCATCGCTAGTGGCGAATACATGCATGTTCGCAATGCCATAAACGTGCTCAACGGAATCCATCAGCATTTTCCAGTTGTCAACTGGATGGGCAGTAGTCTCGTCGCTACCGTTACAGACCTCAGCAAGACTGAAACCAGGGAAGACCTGAAGGTAGCAGCTACTTCGTTGATTGGCGGGTTGAAGAGGAGGGAGAAGGATTGGGTGTTGCCACAAGCTTTTGCCTTGGTTCGTAATTCGTCATTAAGAATTGGAAGAGCTTGAAGCTGACTCTCTGCTAGGCACCCACAAAGAGCGGAATTTCAAATACCAATGGAACTCGATCTACTTCGGCAAGGCCCTCTACCCCCCGGCCGGATGGCGACCTGGCAAAGAGCCTAAATCCCAAGGCCCCCGACTTCCACCCAAGTCCTCTGCCCACGTAAGTCTTAGTACCAATGCTCGTAGCGGAGCCTTACTGAATAGAATTATCCACAGCGTCAACGGTGTCCCAAAAGTAGCTGGAACAGCTACCGAAAAGACCGATACTGCTGAAGACGGGGAGATCGAAGACGCAAAAGGCCCTGATGTCTTGGCTACTCAGGCCATGACTTCAAATGCCTTGCAACCTACCAATGCTGGGCTAGCGGTTGAAACAAAAGCAGTCATAGAGCCGGTGCAAAATGCTTCCACCGAAGTCAGAGTTCCATCACCAGCACCAGTTCAACTTCAGACTACGCGCGAAGTGGTTCCATCGGCAACGGTAAAACCAGAAGTCAAAACAACACCCTATCCGTTTTCGAATAACGCTTCAATACCTCCTCGGCCAGAGCTCAACAGGAATACGTCTTCAACAAACGTTCGTGTCCAGCACAACCTTCCCAGCAAGCCAGACGTCACCCAGCCAAGACCGGTTGATCATCGTGTGCCACCAAGACCGTCAGACCGTGGACCCCCTGATCATACACGAGACGCTCGATTTCCAGAACGCGGTGGGTCTCGAGAATTACCCAGAGAGAGGGCATCCGAACGATCGGCACCTGGACTGCAGTCTTATCGCCAGGAACGGCCCAGCGAAAGGCTACAGAGTGAAAGGCTACAACCTCTTGAACGAGATCGGGTGGATTCCCGCTATGGCAGCGAAAAGGCTACTCCAGGACGGTCTGGCTTTGATGATCGACTCGGTGGGCAGCCTCATTCTAGGGATGGAAGACCGCCTCAGCGTGACGACCGATCAGAACGGCCTCTGCATGACCGGCCCTATTCCGAACCGTATACAATTCGCGGCGACGTGGGTACCGCAGGAGAGCAAGGCAAGGACTCCGCCATGCCTCCGCCAAGATCTAGCGTTTCTCATCACCCTGATAGGGCTGCTCTGATACAAGGCAGCCAAGGTCATGATCGATCACAACCACCCAGCAACACCGCAGACCGCTATTCCGAGCCTCAAAGGTACGATCACCCACGTGCTGAACGTACCTCAAGAGGACCATCGCCTGCACGAAATGATGACCGAAGGCCTCAAAGACCTGACGGGCGCCGGGATGATCGAGGACCAAATGATGGACGTCGATCGGTTGATGATACTGCGCGTCCGCACCCTGCCCGTTTCGAAGAACCTCATGCTCCAACCGGCCCAAGGACTGGTCGTCCAGCAAATGTAGGCTCGATGCATCCTGACCGGTTTAGAGAGTCCATGAAACCTTCGGCTCCTGCTCCAGCAGCAGATCTCAGCCACGGACGACTGACAAATGACTCGGGTTTCAATAGACAGGGGGAATCGCAGTATGGGAGGCTTAACTCGGACAACGACATACCATCAGGGCCGAGGCTACCGAACGGGAACCAACCTCCATCTCGTGGTGGACGAAATGTCAGCGCTCCCCAGCCTCAAATCAATACTCAGCTGCCTCCTAGCAACTCCCAGCCCCAGGTTCCCGCATCGCCTATCCAGGAAAGGCAGATCCCAAGTGGGCCATCGAGGGGATCGCCACGCAAATCAGCTCCATTCTCACAGCAGCCTGCCACGACTTCAGCGCCTTCGACACCAGTAGTCCAGACCCCGGAGACTGCCGGCATTCACCCAGACCGTCTTAAAGCTCTACAGGGATCGGGCGTTATTTCGCCAGAAGCCACCTCTCAACCACAAGGCCGTGTATTGCGACAGCCACCACCACCAGTCTCCACAATGCCCGCACCTGGCCCGCCCCGAGGACCAAACAATCAGCTCCAAAGCCCCATTGGCCCTGCATCCAATCGTGGAGGTCCTCCCACCGGCCCAGCAATCTCCAATGACAGAAACGGCAGGGATAAACGCTTTGCAGGTCTCCAAAATGTACTACAGCAAGTCCATCAGCCAAATGTTCTGGAGCGGTCGGGCCAAGGTGCAAGTATCCGTGGCAGAGGTGGCCGCGCAAACAATGTCAATGGGCCCTCTCCAGTGACTTCTGGTCCGCCAACTCCAAGCTTGCCGAGACAGGACCAGCCACCAGCTCGGGAAGATCTGTTTGCTGGAAGGCCGAACGGAGCTACCCCTCAACAGTCTGAGGATGAGCAGTATGGTAGAGGCGGAAGGAGAGGAGGTCCCCGGGATGGTCCAAGAGATGGAGAGCGAAGATCAGGCAGACACCGAAGCCATTCCCCTGCAAAAGAGCAAGCACATCGAAGCAGGGAACGTCCAAGAGGTGTGGATGGACCCCCTCAGAGAGATTATCGAGAGTTCCCAGGTGCAGCTGAGCCCGACGCTCGTGGCGCTAGTAGACCAGAGAGAGATATGCAGGACGGGAGACCGCCAAGAGACACGAGGAGAGCTGGACGGGATGATGGACAGTACCGAGATCGTGATCCACGAGATGGTCCTGAGAGAAGAGATGATCGAGATAGAAGAGATGGAGGCGGAAGTGGGAGGAAGAGAGGCAGAGGTGGGGATGAAGTCCAAGGGGAGAGGATCTTCTCGGACGGCAAGAGACAGAGGAGGTGATGTAGCGAATCAGCGTGTAACATCAAAGCATCGGAAGGGCGCGGGAAGGTGGAATGCATTACAGGTGGTGTTGGAGCGATAACCTACAGGGCGTTTTGAGTACATGCCTGACTCTCTAGGCGAGGACACATGCCTGTTGATCTACTTCTATCGTGTTTTATAGACTCTTGAGATTGAGTCGTCATGCAAAGCTAGAGCGTGAGCCAAGTCGTTTGACGACACTATCATTTTCAATGTGAATATTGCAACTTACTGTGCCTATCTTTGACCCCTCCTCTTCTTACCTCTAATTGAGGCTTTCCTACCACGAGATAAATATGTCCCTGGTGCTGCTGACCAGGAGTCTTACAGCCTCCATTTGTCTGCCGTGTCCTTATCTCTGGACCCATGTTCCAATATCGCCGCTTCGCTCAGAGACACTACTTGCATTCCCTGAGCCGTTGGCCCCCGCGGCTTTCTATTTTCCCCTCTCCCTTCGTTGATCATCTACACAGCTCTTTTGTCGTTGCTCTCATCTTCTAGCTCCATGCTGTGCTTTGCAGGTAGAGCATATCAATCGAGGTCTTCTAACTTCAAGTATCATGTATATTGTCTCCTTCCCTTCTACTATGCTATAAAATTTGACATCCAGACACGAATTAAAAAGAAATACGAGAAAAAATAATAACCTCTTGATTATGATGTTAGTATGAGTATTCCATGGGTGTAGGATAGATTAACTTTGATTGGTATGCGTACAATCGTGGTTTTCACAGTTTTTTGGGGATGGGTGTGGATGTGAGGAGTAGAGATTTTATTTTCTGCTGTGCTGTGGGGTTTGTGGTGGGGATCTTATCCAAAATGAAAAATAAACAAGCAAAGAACGAGATTTTTTGGCTTTGCTGTCTGCGTGAGGGCTTTGTGGGTAGGTTTTGGACTAAGTTTGGCGGTATACTGTCTTGGGTTGTGAGTTCTTTGAGGCTGGGTATCTGGACGGGGAGCAAGGCTGCGTTTATTAAATGGGATAAGTCACATACGATGCTTGGTTGTGGGAATTGGCCGGGATAACAGTACATCATATAGAATACCTAAGTTCTTTATGGAGACAGATATAGATGAGAAAGTCCCTGGCTGGTATACCGGGGTTTATTAGTTGTTGTTCTTACAGTCCGGCTATGGTCACCCGTCCTACTGCATTGTTTGGATTCTCGGCATACTACTATAATGTCTGGACTTTCGGCGCCTGCTCCAGAAAAAAGCCTCTTGTATGTTTCTGCATCATCGTCGAAGGACTTGTGTTCGATAGTCTACGCTTCTCAAGCCTCGAACCTCAAGTACAGAACGGCAACCCAAATTGCCATGGATAGTCGCTCTCAGAATATGCCCAATTTCCTAGACCTACCTCGCGAGCTTCGCGACAAGATCTATGACTGCCTTTTATGCAAAACATGGAGCGCTCGCGGAACATGGAGCCCTAATTCGCGGCGACAGGGACCGGCAATTGGGGACTGTAATTCTCATCAAGATACTACCGAGTCGGCCATATTGCAGACGTCGAAAGGCGTTAGGTTTGAGGCAGAGACTCGACTTTACACATATGGCGTATTCCGTTTCGTACTTGATTCGAATTTTCTGCACAGACTTCCACCTTGGAGAAGCCTTTTGGGGGAGCCCAATAGTGTGGCAGAGAAAATGATGAATGTGGAGTTCGTGGTCAATTTCGTGGATTGGGATGACAGCTACCGATATTTTCAATACAAGCCAGACGAAGCGGCAATCAGGAACGATGCCTTTAAATCCGTGATATCAATATTCCATGGAACAGAGTCAAGACGGAAAACCTGCTGTGTCACCATTCGAGGATGCAAATGGAGACCGATGAAACATCAACGCCGCATCCCTCCATATTTCAATGCGTTCAAGGACTTGAAAGGTTTCGAAACATTAATTGTGCAGATAAATTCTCCAGTGGATCGGGATTATGAGCACGTCGACGACATTTACTCAGACGATGATCTATATTATCTCAAAGAAGGCCGAACATTCGACCCGAGTCAAGCGGTACAGGAGTCTTGGAGAAAGAGGGTGAAATATGAAGAGACTATGGAGGGGCCTTTCGAGGCGATCATGGATCGTCTCGAATCGGATCTCGGACCGGGTAGGCTGGAGTATACACCTGGTCGACATGGCTATGTGCTCTCCAAGCGTGTTACGTTCCATCCTCGCCAGCACCAAACAGAGATCGCAATGACTGAACCTGAGCCCAAGCAGAGGGTCTCGATGATCAAAGCTGAAGAGATACAACGCTCTAGCGGCAAGGAGGAGACAGAAGAGAAGATGACGAAGAAAGGCAAGAGTCCATGGTACAAGGCAGTATCTCTGCGCAAGTGGATGCGGAAATGGTTCAAGCGAAGTTGATTTCGTTACTCCACTTTGGAGTATTTTTTTGTCGATGAAAAAGGAAGACATGCAGAATGTGATGGCAATCAACAGTATCATTGAGTTGGTACATGTGTCTTCAAGGGTCAAGCGTTCATGACAGAGTCTTTCTTCGCAACGGGCATGTGTGGTATTACAAGAACAGCGTGCAATTATCATCATGTATTTTGAGATGTTCTCCAGAAACAATAGCATTCGCAGCTTGCATTCCTCAGATCTTGGCCAGCAGAAGACACGTGAACATTCCATGCTTATAATCTTCATCTTGAACTTGTTCGATAGTGGGAGTGTCAGTCTTAGAAATCTGACTTGGTTGTGTTTCAAGGCGCAGGATGAAACAGGGAATCTGACACAAACCCTTTGAGAGGGCCCTTCAGCGCTGGCCGCTCAGCCTCACTGAATGCCCAGTTCTATGTTAATGAAGCAGAGGGGTATTTGATGGAACAACCAAAAGGACTTCAAGATCTGTCTTGACCGTGTTTGATATGGCTTTGTGAGGTGACTTCCTTGCCCTTTCTATTCAGACAAGTGCTTTCCCCACGTGCTTCTCCAGGATGGATCATCAACAAGCAGCAATATGGTATGAGGCTCTTTGCCAGGCGACAAGGTGTCATGTTATGGCGGAGCTCTCATTGTCCAGCTTCATCCTTGCTCGTTGCTCGTTGCTCGTTGCTTTGCTCGTTGCCACGTATGGCGTTTCTGTTCCCATGGATTGCACCCTCCGTACCACCAACAATGCGCAGCAGCATCGATCACGATCAAGCAAAAAAGAAGAGCAAAGTGAAGCACAATATGATCAATCGAGTACTGGAGCCATTATTAAATGTCTATATTTTATATTAGTGTCCCCATATCATGCAAATCTGCCTCGCGCCGATCATTGATTTGGTGACAGGTTGAGGCGTGGTCGGTAGAAGGTTACCGAGCATGCGTTCCAAGCAATGATCACCGTTAGAACTACCTTAGCCAGCAGTAGCCAGCACTCTGCAGAATCTAGAGCCGAGCCAACAAGCGGGACAGACCTTCTTTCCCCTGCCCTGAGCAGTTCTTCAATGCGATTGGTAAATCTCCCTTGACTCGCGTGGAGATCGTCCATCTAATCCAAGCGTTGGACTCAAAGTGGTACTCGAGGGCAAACTGACTGCGAGACTGCTCTCCGCTGCACCAAGAATCGACAGGGGGGTCTCATTAGGTTAGGAATAATCCATGAGAACTACTCCTATGATATTTTCACTACTTCTTGTCCTCAAATTGTCCTTGTTCATATTACTTATGTTCTACATGTCTACCTGTTTCACTACTAGAGATACGGTTCATGTGGAGTTTGCTTAAATTTCAGGGACAGCGTATGCAGGTACAATACGCGAGATCAGACCTCAGCTGCGACCCTTCTCTACAATTGCCCGCACCTGCCTGCGCGCCAAATAGAGGAGGAACGCGGTACCTCAACGGCTTCCAAAAGAGATCTTTCGTAAGCCATTGAGGCAGTGCGAGGTCCGGATCCATCACAATGGGTCTCACTAAGAAGAAGTGGTCGTTGTCCTCGTTGCGTGTGGTAAGATTTGCTCCCCTGCAAGCTGTGCCTCTTCAGCAGGTTCAAAAATTCAGACTCCAATTTTTCGAGTCCTTACCATCCGTTGCATTGCTGACATGGACTCAGAAAACATCCTCGCTGGCCATGGATGCGGGCACAGATTACGACATCGATACATCTCCTCCATATAGTCCAACCGCCTCCGAAATGGAACGCCCAAGCTTGCTGCCCCAACTCGTAATTGACCTAAGGGCCGCTTGTGCTATTATAGTCAACGAAACCAATCCTCCCGATCCTGACGAAGAGCCAGACCATAGGGAGCTCCTGAGAAGATTCGAGGAAGACCGAAAGGCGAAATATGCCACCCAGGCTCGTGCCACAGAGGTCAAAATAAGAAAGGCAGAGGAAAAATCAATCTTGTCGCAAAAATACAAGGATCAGACTCGCGCTTCTGAGAAAGAGCAAAAGGCGTATGCACGCCAGGTGGAGAATGAAGCTCGGAGGCAAATCGCTCGAGAAGCGCAGCCAGACCGGCGGGCAGCCATCGCTCGGCAGGTAGAATTGCAAATGGGCAAACCTGGCATACCAAAGGATATCGCACCACGGACAGGACTCCGAAAAGAGCAGCCTCGAAAGGAACAGCCTCAGAGATATTCAGTGCGGCGCCCCACAGAAGATGTCCCACATTCTGGAGACAAACAAGGCTCCAAGCCAGAACCGCAGACGTACATACCAAAGCACACTCCCACAAATTTCGACGCTCTTACTGGCAGACGAAGACCGTCAGAGGTCTACAACGCTGCGACAACAGAACCTTTGGAGCCTACACATACAAAGATATCAAGCAAGGTTTTGGGAAAGCAGAGGGAAATACCGCCAGAAGATTCTATTAGCAACCAATCACCTACCGAAACATCTCCTACAGAAATACGCAGTGCCAAACCCCTCGAATTCCTTCCACCAGTGCATGCGACCATCGTTCAGAACTCTCGACCAAGGCAAAGAGAAGCTGCAGCCGACCCAGCCCTTCGTAAAATTCGCGACAGTATCCACACTCGACCTAAAACTTCGGCGGCTGCGTGCGTCGACTACACTGAGCCATCAGGTAGCTCCAGCAAATCGACCACCCGCTCAAATACGGAATACGATAACCATGGTCGCCCTACATCTACCGCTATGACTTCTGCAATCATCACACCGGGTGACGAGAAAAAGAACACCTACAGTAGACGTCCTTCGAACGCCTCTTATGGGGGTTCCTATCAAGAGTCTTACCAATCGTCTTATCAGGGTTCGGATCTAGAAGAGGAAATGAGTCCACAAGCAAAGGCATGGAATCAGCACAAAGTCGCCTTGCGTGCCGCAGAAGAAAAGTATCAGAAGAGTGGAAGAGCAGCAAGACCTGGGAGCCGAGCTTCCAAAAGGTCTCTTAGAAGCCGCAATGACAATGACGGCTCGAGACCACTTAGCAGAGCCGGTAGCATAGCGGAGAGCATTACCAGCAGCATCAATAGCTACATTCGTCCGCGCGCTAGCCAGGACAGCATGCGATCAGGCCGGTCATCTGCATCTGGGTTATCCAGATCTCACAGCCGCAGCAGCAGTATGAGCCAACGGAGCAGCAATGGGTGGTGGAAAGGTGGTGGTCTTCGAAGAAAGGGCAGCTGGTCATCTTTCCGCAGCGCTCGACCTGACAATGACGAACCCTCCAAATCGAAGAAGAATGGCGAACCCAATCTCAATCGCCCGCTCCCGGCTCTCCCAGGCCTAGATCAATACAGAGAAGCCAAGACTCACATCGGTCAGTTGATGAAATCCGGTGGCCGTGGTCGCAAAAAGGAGAAAACACCCCGTCCAGACGCAGACACTCAGTACATGTCCAAGCAGAATCTCTCAATGCAGCCAAGCACACACATCAAGAAAGATTCTATTTCCGGCCCAATCCTCCGTAATGAGAGTATGGAGCGGACTTTGCATAGATATCGTAATTCGCAAATCCAACAGGAACCACCAAGGAATCATTCGCAGAATCGCCAACAACAGCCATCATACTCCCACACGCGGCAACCTGACTACCCCAATCAAGTGAGTCAAGGCAGGAAAGAATCCAACGCCTCCTCCGTCCCTACCAATGTCTCGATTCCTAAGACTCGCCCCTCAGAACCACCACGTTCACACTCCCAGCAAAACCTCGAACACACCGCTGCCAAAAAGAGCTCGAAATCCCGGCTTCGCTCCGACAGCACCACGTCGAAAGGCTCCAAGAAGGATAGCAGTAAACTGCAGAAACCACCTCCACCCATGATCAGAGGACCGAGCTACCAAAAAGAGGTGGAGACAGGTATTTATCCAAGGGCTATGGAAGTCAACAAGGGCGAGATGTTCATTCATCACATTACGAGTCCGACTGTCACTGTGCTTGATGAGGTCAAAGATAAGAAGAAGAAGTTGAAGAGGGTGGACAAGGGCGAGAAGCCGGAAAAGAATGGGCTTTGGTTTGGGAAGAAGAAGAATAAATCTGCTGCTATTAATGCGAGTTTTTGATCGATGTAATATGGGTGGTTAATGATAGGGCGTGGTTGATCTCTCGATTGTTTGCATCTAGGGTGGATGTCTCCTCTTCATTGATGCTGTATTCCCCTGATGTTTGGTTTCTCATAGATACTTTGACTGTTGTTTGATGTTTGTGTGTAGATACAGGGTGGTGTTGGACTGGACTGGGCTGTGTGTAATCATTGGGTGGTTTGGGTCATGTAATGTCTATACGGCTTCGCTCCTATATAATTATCTTGAGTAAGTCATAATATTAAAAAAGCAGCTTTCCCATACCGATCCCTATGAGAAGTATCGAGCAAGCATTCTTGCAAGACACGAATTTTTTGAGTCGAGTCAACTTGCTGTATACACATAACCCCCATGAACCCTATCTGTATGCATGTACAAACCTATCCCCAACCCCAGCATACGCCACCCTTTCCCCAGCATACATCCACCATCTAAACC
>JASZXT010000524.1:0-18881 GCA_035521555.1 Lecanoromycetidae sp. Uapishka_2 | reverse complement strand
GCTATGTACAAGGTGTGGGTGGGTGGGTAAAACAGCTGCTAGGAACAGGCTTTCCTCGCTCGTCAGAAGGATGAGAGACGAAGGGGAAAACTGGGCCTGGCAGCCCCATAAAATAGCCCCTGAACTCCGCCGCATGGGCCGCATGCATATATCACGTGACTGAGGCCTGCACACTAACCTCCAACTAAATTGGGCGATGAAAGTATACAATCTGCGCACACATTTTTGGCCTATATCTTCATTTTTAGTGGGGATACACCAGGGGGGACAGCGACAGAGGCAAAAGCAGATCGATGAGGCAAACAAATGAGGAGGTCGCTATTTCCTGATGTGCAATATCCTGCGCTTTTGCCCAATGCCCCTCCTCCGAACGGAGTGCAAGAAGTCAGGAGACAAAGCTATACCCACTGATTATATTAGTATGAGCGAGGTGCAATCGAGTTTCTTCCTAGTCTATCCCGACTGTGCTAAAGTGAAGAATTCCCCCCGGAATCAGGCAGTACATTAAATTTTGGTTGCTTGATATTATCATTTCTGAGCAGCAAGCTTTACCGAAAAACATTATGGATAGGACATAGTATGCTTTAGTCTCTTGGCATGAGGCCGGTGTCGAAACTGAAAATCTGCAAATCATGCACATCTGTTTTCATTACCTTTCCTTCGGTCTTCCCAAGACTTCGAGGCTTTGCTAAATGCTTGGCAGCCTACCCCCGTGATAGCCAAGCAGGTATTCGCATTTACCCCACAATACATAATCCACTTCAACAGGACAAATTACTGTGGAAGAGGTCCACGGTTCGATGCGGGTCTTTTGATACAGGGATGGGAGTGACTGAGAGTTTCACACACTAGCAGAGCAAAAAATTGAATATTGTCGAAAAGGCAGTGGTCATGACAGAGCCATCAATGTCCGAAGGGCTTCAGATCAGAAACACCATCCCTGAATTTTTACAGTAGCTAGAGATTTAAAGTATTCTACTCTCGGGCTGATAGTTCTTGACCTGAGCTGGATGTAAGCATTGAAGTCGTAAGCGTTACTGATCAAGTCCAGTGGTCTATGCGTTTTTGGCAACAGCACTTACCGTTCGGCCTAACAACCACATGAACCATGTGCAAAACACATACTCAACGAGGAGAATTCAAAAGCAGATGAAAGTTAGATTAGATCTGCTGGCGGTAGCGTTCGCCACGTCATCGCTGCTTGCAGCACCATAGAGCCACCCGGCCATGACCAAGGAGTCTAAACTCATTCTCTCGTCTGTACAACTTTGGCTTATCAATCTCAATACCAGTACTTTTTCAATAGTCTCTCCTCTTCACCCATCCACCTCGCATACGCCGCGACCGCCTTTAGTAGTGGCTTCACTGTCCACCCTGGAGGCGACATATCGCCCATCTCAGCCATCAAACACTGCACAACAAAGCTCTTCGGCAAAGCATCCGGACCAACTTCCCCATCTCTCGCAAGCCCATACATAATATGCAAAGCCTTCTCGAATCCTTCGTGCGCTGGTCGTAATTCAACCATATATTCAACATCCTTGTCACTGTTTGCGTTGAAAAAGCGATGTTTTGTGCCCACAGGAACTTCGGCCGTCTCTCCGGGCTTGAACACCTTCGTATCTTCGCCAAGAACTATGCTCAGATCGCCGACTTTGGGGGAGAAGTGCTCGGCGTAAGAATTGTGGTAGTGAAGCGGTGTGCCGCCGCCTGGAGCCACTTTGATTTGGAGCCGCGTGAACTCTCCACCCGTCTCCGCGCTATACTTTTCTATGAACACTTCGTCTTTGATGATTGGATTGGTCTGAGTACGAAGTGCAGAATCTCGCACTCCTGGTGGAAGAGATTTGCTCATGACTGGTAGACTTTCTATCAGATTAGGTGACTGGGGTTTGGCCTTGGAGTATGAATTGCCTCTGGGCAGGTCCCCAATACGTTTATGGTGGGGGGAGATCATGATTTGAGGGGTTGTCAGGATCGATGGAAGAAGTGGGTGCGGCTGTAGCTTTTATTGGTTTCCAAATTCTCCGAATCCTTCGGAAAACCTATAAGCGCTCAGCTCGCGCACGAGGCGCTGAGTGACCCGAGCTGCATTTTTTCTGGGCCTATCGCGTAGGAACGAATGCTATTCGATTCCGATAGTCATAGGAGTACGGAGAAGTCAGGGCCGAATTATCCGTCACTTCTGAAATACCATGAGTCGATCAAAGATCGATGAGCGATACGAATTATACAATGTGATATTTAGTAGGCCATGTTCACCATCTGACACCCGTAGTCAAACCTAGAGTTGGATAATTTTTGAAAGACTCAAAAGATTTCATACTCATAATCATCGTGATTGCCTATAAATTGCAGTGATACTAAGTGCGATAGGGACTAAAAGATGCGATCATGATGATTTAGCTTGTGTTCAGTCAAATGGTACTCGCATGACTATCAAACTCGTGTGTTGGCTTCGAAACACACTTCCATGTTCCCGCTGAAAGCAATTAATTCCTTTTCCAAGACATTCCTGGGTCACAGGACTCCATCTCACCGTGCGAACACGAGGAATCTACATGACGGGAGGATCAACAACAGCCAAAGTCAGAAATGTTCCATCATGTCCCACAATTCAAGAGCGATCGGACTACATTGTGCTGCACTTGATCAAAATGGGAGGCGTGGAGGTGCCATGTGATGTAGTCACTGATGACTTGCGGCGTGTCTGGGAGTATCACGCTACAAAAGGTCCGGCCCCAAGAACGAGTCTAAGAACAATGCGTCTTCAATTGAGGCAACCCACACTAAATTATTTTGGTTCTCTTCTAATGAATGTCACCCATCTCTGTTCCTTAACATGTAGGCCATCGCTCTTCCCGGTCGGAACCAAAATCCTTAAATCAAAACGCAACGCAAATCCATTACAGCTTGTCCTCGAGTTCTACAAATATCTCAAAAACAGATAAAAGTCCTCCTCACAGCTGCAACACGACCTTTCACGCATCATTTACCCAACTCTTCCGAAAAGTCCTCGCCGCCGTACTCGCATCCAACGCACCCATCTCTACGGCGCAGGGGTCCCCCTTTAAGCATCAAAGGTTCGTTATCAATCGTTGGGACGCCGGCTCCACTACCATCTGGTGTAACATAATAGTCAGATCCCTACCACTTCCAGAACTATGAAAGCAAGGCTTACCATGCAATTCAAGACCACTATCCTCCTCAGATCTGCGAAGCATAAGTGCCCTGGCCCCATTGTTCACATCACTAGCCACTTCTCCCAATAAATTCAAAACCTCGTCGCCGCTTGGTGGCACACCGGGTCCCATGGTTATGCTTGGTCCCCCAACGGGTCCCGTGCTTGGTGGCACACCGGGTCCATTGTCGTTGTTGGCTGATTGATGATTAGACTATGTTGCAAAAGGGGATAGGGGTGTAAAGGTATACCGGGCAATGAGGGGCTGTCGTCGTGTTGAGCAAGTGGTAGGGAGGATATTGTAAGGGTGTGGAGGAGAAGAGAGAGAAGAGTGAGGGATTTGGGAGTGCGCATTTTGTGAGGCGGTGGTGGGATTTGAGGAGATTGGGAAGGTCAAGAGGAGTGGAGGGTGCTTGAAGGATGGAGAAATGCTTCGAGGTGTTTGCTTTAATATATACTGTAGTGCTATCCTTTTAGAACATTCTAGAGCAGTAGTAGTGTGGATGCTCTCAAATTGGGCGTTTGAGACCGAAGTCTGCCCTCCCTTGAGTGAAACATCGTTATTGTCGTATCCGCAATGCCCCCAACCTACACTCTCATTCAATATTCCTGCAGGGCCTTGCGAAGGAGTCGAACGATCAGGAAATCGCACCAGAAGTATTGGATCTGATCGCACCATTTGTGCGTTGTGATTATTATGCAAGGGTTCCTGCCTTGTTTGCAGGGGAATTGTGGCGTACTGCGCCAAGCTTTTGTAATCAGGCTGCATAACTACGTTACAAACCACCCACGAAATAGACATGATAACTGTGAAAGCTGAACTGATATTGCAGTACTCGAATCATGCTGGCCTATTAGGTTTCCTTCATCAAAGACTCAATCACATCAGAGCCCAATGACCTGCGACACAAACCGCCCCCATCTATGTGGAAATCATGTAAATGAAACCATTGAAGCCACCAATCTGTCCAAACCCAGGCTCTGCACCATTGCTAGGGATGTCATTGGAGTTGCTGCGTCAATCTGAACACTCCCAAAAGCAAGAATCAGAAAAAACAATGTATCGGAACCCCAAGTGCTTCAAAGATTGTGATCCATCCCTACTTACCGCGACGCAGATGATCTCCCCCTATGAATAAACCACCCGAAGTGAGATCAACATTGGTGTACTTTCCCGCCCCGTCTTTGGGGTCTAAGACCAATGTCAGCGATCTTTTTGTGTTCTTATTCTTGTATAACATACCCGGGTCTGAGCTATGGTGTGCCATTGGAAGAGCGAGGGTTGATAGAGCCTGGACGAGTAGAGATAGAAGAGCGAGGGAGATGCTCGGACGCATTGCTGCAAGTGTTCGAGATCTGTAGTAGTGCAGGGCTCGGTAAGTGGGACTGGAAGCGAAATCGTAGAGGTTTAGGCGAAAAGCCGAGGTTAGGTTCGTCAGGGGAGTTTATATGTCAAACCCGGCCGTGACACTGTCTGGCAACGTGTTCTGAGTTTTGTTATTGCAGTACCAAATCAACATAGCTGACTGGATCGTCATGCACATGGGTGGTGCTATGGTGAGGAGCTGAATTTTCTCCAGATAACATTTGTTTGAGCCAGATATAGATGCAATTGTCTCGACAAGTTATCACCCCTTGTTTCGTTTCCTGCGTCAACACTCAAGGATAATTTCCGTAGACTCAGATGACTATACCTAAGGCCGAGATTGAGTTGCGGCACGACCCAGCAAACCATCATAGACGCCGCCGGCTCATCTTTCAATCCCATCAATTGAACACACTCGATATTCAGCGATGCTCTCTTAAAATTCAAGGGCATCGCGCTCATTAGATCAAGCGTACATTTTCCATGGAGTCAGTCTCTTTGTCTTTTTGACATCTCGATAAACAACGGATGAAAGTGCTGCAAAAAAGAGGTAGAGGCAAATACATGTTCGGAGGCTGCAGTATCAGCCAAGCCTCATGAATGGGGACCAGATTAGTCACTCGATACGCAGTCAGCATGAATCTACTCGGAAAGGATAATGACGTCTGAAACACACCCGTGCGGCAAGGCTACGCGCGCATTGAAGCTTGGTATCAGGATATGCAGTCGCTTGGGGGCCATAATGCATTGCAAAAAAGGCCGAGATCAATCATCTCGAACAGCGCGTTAGTGTAGACATGCCTGGTTCAACCTCATTTGTAGTCATACACTCTGCTTCGGTAGATATCTTGTCCTCTCGATCGAGTGCGCCTGCAATGAAAGACTCACCAGGAGAGATGTATGCGCTGGCCGTCGTGCTTACAATGCTGGCACTGACGGCTGTCGTATTGCGTTGTTATGCACGGCGCATCAAGAAGCAATCTCTCGGATGGGATGACTACACCATCACGTTGGCCCTAGTAAGTCCTCACTCATGCTTTTGTCGGTGAAAGGAGAGGAGGCCCTAAGTATTCTTATAGTTGTTTACTACCGGCACTGCGGTATGCATGTTCGTTGGTAGGCAGCTAAAAATGAGACTGAGCTTAGATGTCGAGCTCATCTTTCCTTATAGGTACTGCCATCGGAGACCTTGGGCGACATACGAAGATTAGTTCGAATGGAATGCCGATCATTGACCACCGCACTGTGGTGTTTATGCAGGTAGCTAAGATCCAAATTCATTTCTGCAGATATGAAACTAATTCTTTCGAAGATTAGCTATGCCTCGTTAATGACAACCACCTTGACTTTTGGTCTAACAAAGCTTTCCGTACTTCTCTTTTACAAGAAGTATTTACAGCATCCCAGCTTGATTTTTACAGCGCTGATTGTTTTTGGTAGAATATTCTGTGGCGAAACGATCGTCAAAGCTATCTGGGCCATGATGACAGTCGTCTCGGTATGGACAGTCGCATTTTTCTTTTCCAATATGCTCCAGTGCATCCCGCTTTCTCTGAACTGGACCGGTCTCGGAGGAAACAACTTCCAATGCATTGACGAGAATATGATGTATCTGGCCCAAGCCTTCTCCGACGTAATCACCGATATCATGATCCTCGCAATACCGCTTCCCTGCATATGGGCGCTTCAAATGTCCACGAAGCGCAAGCTTGCTGTCTGCGGTGTGTTTCTCCTGGGAGCCCTTACCGTTGCGGCAAGCGTCACAAGATTGGTCTTCACGTATAAGATTGCTGCGGCAACTTTGACGGGCGATATGGACTTGACTTATCTTTTGACACCGATTGTCTATTGGCCAATGGTTGAATCTTCGCTCGGTATCGTCGGCGCCTGCCTTCCTTCTATGCGACCGGTCGTGACGGATGGGTTTGTGGGGAGTCTGTGGACCATGCTATCTTCTTCGAGTATTTGGGAGAGGAGTAGAAGTGGCAGTAAAGGAAGCCCTAAGATGCTGGGAGATCTCGAGGGTAACCCGTTGAATTCGTCCATGGAAGAGCTGAAATTGAGGGGTTTGAAGTCTATTAAGATCAGTCAGCGGCAAAGTTTCCCTAGCTGAGAGTGATGTGTAATTGAATAAGTCAGTATGCGCGGTAGCAGCAAGGTGTATCGCAGTATGGCGTGTGGTATGGTAGTGGGTGAGCTTCCCTATTGTTGGATGGCGATTGAAGAGTTCTACCTATTACGTCGCAATGTTCAAAGAGAAGAAATATTATGACGCTCCACTTCCTGCAAAATCATTAGCATTCGTTTCTACGTCTAAGTCGTTATGTATGTCTATGATGTCTCTAGAATTCACAGTCTGCTCTGATTCTGCGCCTCCCACTCCTTGCTAAAAGGCTGATCGGTGTACCCATCTGCACTCTCCGCCTTGTAGAACGTATCACGATTGTAGTGCTCCAGCTCGATCCCGTTTTGTAATCTGAACGGCAAGTCTGGATTCGAGATGAAGTACCTCCCGAACACAATCAAAACGTCATGGTCTTTGTATTCTTCCATAGCCCTCTTCGCGCTGTCCGGCTTGAAGCCACCAGCCAGCAGCACAGGGCTCGTCTTTCCCCAGATATCCAGGGCAAAATCTACTTTCTCCGTTGCCTCGATGTCCGCGCTCCCACTGATCCTCGACTCCACCAAATGCAAATATGCCAAGCCAAGCTCTTTCAACCCTTTGATGAAGTGACCAAATTGCTCCTCCGGCTTTGCAATCTTCATAGCTTGGAACGTACTGAATGGACTCAATCTTATTCCCACCTTCTCCTTCCCCACAGCCTCGACCACGGCCTTGGCGACCTCAAGGCCGAACCTGCTCCTCTTCTCGACACTGCCTCCCCAGGCATCTGTTCGCTTGTTGCATACATCCTGTGTGAATTGATCGATCAAATACCCATTCGCACCATGGATCTCCACACCATCGAAACCAGCCTCGATCGCGTTCTTGGCCGCTTGCGCGTAGTCGCCAACAAAGCCCCAGATGTCGTCCTTTTCCAACGCCCTTGGAGCTTCTCCACCAGCCTGCATCGGAGTGGCACTGCTACTCGCGAACCACCTGTCACCCGCCTCCTTGCGCACGATCTCTGGCTTTGCGGCTCGCCCCAGCGCCCACAATTGGCAGAATATGTAGCTCTTCTTCTCATGGACCGCATTCGTCACCTCTTTCCATGCCTTGATTTGCTCCGCGTTGTAGATGCCAGGGGCATTTGCATAGCCAGAGGCTCGAGGGGAAATGAAGGTGGCTTCGGTGATTAGAAGGGTGCCAGCAACCGATGCGCGCTGAGAGTAGTATTCGACTGCAAGGTGATTATGGACGTGGGCAAAGTCAGCCCGGTAACGGGTAAGAGGCGCCATTGCGATGCGGTGGGAGAGGGGCAGGCCCCCGATTTGGACAGGGTCGAAGAGAGTTGGTGCCATTGCTGGAATAGTGTGTAGAGTACGGATTATGTAGAGCTTAGGGGGGATGGAAAAGGATGTGAATGGAGTGAAGAGAGACTAAATAGCAATATTGGAGGTGATGATTGGTGATCATGATGAGCAATTGCTTCACCATTTGTAGATGATTGGTAAGGTGAATGTGGAGGATATTGACTTTTCCTTCGGCAGGTGCGTTCACTAATCTATCATCTCAGATACTCAGGCTTGGTAGAGCGCAATCAAGGGTTCCTACTACCACTTATGGTTAGCTCCCTATAGATACCTTCGACTCATTACTCAGCAGAAACCGTATGACGTGATTCAAAGCTAGTTCTGGAGTTATTCTAGTTTAGCTCTAGCTCTAACATGTACGGCAGGCTGTTCCGAGTCATTGAACATATATCTTTGTCAATTCTCTCTACTCTTTACCTACACTACAGACTGGTAGCCGTACTCTACACATCCCAAGGTGTTTCCGGCCGTAGAAATGCGAGGCTCATTTGTCGTATTTACAACGACGGTAGATAGCCTTTGTTGCTGAACTACCCGAGAGTGATAACGGCGCTGCGAAGCATGCAGCTACATCGTACTCTGCCATCTTCCATCCGACCCTGTTCGTAGGCGTACTGTTTGAGCGCTATGTAGCTTAAGGTTCATTGCGATAAAGGCTGCAATACTCATACAGATACTTATAGTCCCAAAATTCAAGGACTTCGTCAACATGATGGGACGGTTGATGACGGACTTGCGGATGAATTGAAAATCAAAAACAATCTATTGCTACCTCGATTCTACGACAACCTTGCGTTTTTTCAGCGCTAGATCAAAGGCCTTCGCATGCAATCAAGCGGAAGTGTCAGCGATTCGTCGCTCGATTGCATTTCTGTTTCTTCAAATAATTGGTTGGGTTGTTATTGATCAGGTTGTTTTTGTCACCTCAGCTTACCTTGTCCAACATCGACGGATCTGGCTGAGCCTGAGTCTGTGTGTAGGAAATCTATTGCCATGATGATAATCCCTCGGCCATGATAAGCTATGTCTTGTTCAATAGCTTTTTTAGAAGGTTCGAATGGATGTGCCAGCAATGATTTCCCAACTACTGATCTTGTATTATAAAAATTTCTCATGGTTCACAAGACGGACTCGGTGCGACCCTCCCATTACAGAGGCATTCACAACGAACTCTACAGCCCGGTGCAGGGCTATCGACGCAATCGGTACAACTAGTAAAGATTAGCTAGCTTCGCTTGCTCGCTCGACCATGTCATTTCTGGGGACTCACTCTCCCCATGCACAATTCAGCGCTGTAGTCGTCGCCGGCGCTGTCGTAGGCGTAGTAGACGTCGGCGATGGCACTACTGTCGACGAAGGAGGAACCGTCGAGGAAGCCGGAGACCCAGAACACGTAGACTCAGGCACGGTGTTTCCAAAAGGTACAGTGAAGAAGCATCCTGCAGGGATGTAATTGCATACATCCCCTGAGCCTGGACTATAGCCCTGACAGAAATTGCATGGACCGTACTCTATAGCTCCTTGAGACGCAGTACATGCGGGTGCAGATGTAGATGGGGAAACCGAACTACTGACTGAGGCAGTACTCGACACCATGCTGGATGCGCCGTCGTCTGCAGGTAAAGGCCCGCTGGGAATCAAAAACGCGGCTTGAATGGCTGCCATGTTTGGATACGGTACATCGGTGATTGCTAGTTGAAATGAGATGGAGGAAGAGGCTGAAGTGGCACTCGTTGGATTGGTGGTTGAGGTTGGCGGAGTATTTGATGGAGCTGAAAGGCTGGGATTGTCACCGTCATCGCCACCGTCAAGTGGTGGAACAATTGGCGGGATGAGACCTGCCGGAGCAGCGCCTCCAATGATGCCTAGCAGGATCATTAGCGAGCGTCTTACTAGGAGAATCTTTGTTGAAACTCACCCCATGCCACACCCCCAATACCAATGACTAGGGGAAATACGAGGACTGCACCATCGTGTGTGGTTGTTGTGGTTATCGTAGTTGATGTTGTGAGGGTACTGTACTGAGCGATGGTGGTTGGCGCGAACTAAGCAGATTTCAGTCATCTTTTAAGTATCTACAAACTGTAGGATCATACCGTTCCAATGATGGTGGAACCAGCCGAGTTAGTTTCGGTAACCGTTGTCGCCCCAGGAATAGAACTTGTGCCTGCCGGACTCGCACCACCACTACTTGTAATTCCTGCTCCATTGCTGGTTGCCGAGCTTGCTCCAGTAGCCACAGGAGTTGAGCCAGTGGAGGAAACATCCCATGGCGGGAGGCCGTCCGACGGGTAGATTGAGTCGTAAATTGCGTAGATGAAATCATTGTACGTATAAGTTCCTCCCCAATAGTTATCGCCTGAAATGCATTGATCTATAATATCCTGGAGCCCGGGCTGGCAGGCATTGTCGTCTGGTGCATCGTTCGCGGATGATCGAGTGACATTATATATCATGAACCCTTCATTGTATGTTTTGATGAACGACTGCTGTGGTGGCCAAGAATTCGAGCATATGTTGGCTAGTGCGCCGGGCTTTGTCAATGCACCTGCGATTTGTGAACCAGAGGGGAAGTTAGACTGCCGTTGCTGGTCTTGGTTACATGTCGCTGCGAAAACGAGAGGTATTGATAGCGCAATTGTTGAAACAGATTTATACATATTTGCGAGATGGAAATTCTGTTCCCAAAATTGAGTCAAGGAGCAGTGAATACTTGGGGCAATTGTCGAGATAGACATCGGATATACTCTCAGGAAGGGGCCGCTTTAATGACATGCTTCTGCGTGGTAGAGGCTTATTGATGTCGTATGTTTCTATTGAGGGGTCTTTGCCGGTTCGGATGGCATTTGTGGCATGGCTTACTGTCATCTAAGCCCCCCATGCAAATGTCTGGCGCCGGGAATGGTTCCTTGCGGGGCCTAGTGATGCTTATTTACTGAGCTAGGCATGAGGTTGAAACTATCGTTGATGCAAATTGCAAGCTGACATCTTCAGCAACGTCAATGTCGCGAATAGAACACATGCTTAAGTTAGATCACAAAGATAAGCTGAGGACCTCTAGTGAGTCGGTCAAGGACATACTCATCATGACCAAGAATGCAGAGATTACTACCCTGCATGTTCTCCCTATGCGAGATGTAACAGTGAGCTTCTGGATACGGGTTTAGGGGCCCTTAGCAATCCTCGCTAGATGAAACAAACTAGGTACGAAAAGCTCAATATGCTGACAAAGCTCAGCCTTATCGTTTCGACTTACAGACCAGCTGCGACTACACATGTAAGCCGCTGAATCAAGGTGAGCGGTCGCTGAGCAATACGATATGTTAATATGATATATCAGCAGCAAGGTTTCATTCACAACGTAATCAGGAGATATTTTACCATATCGAAGGAACTCGCTGGCGACAGATGAGTCCGCTGTTTCGTGATCTAGCTCTAACGTGGGGGCCAGCTGAGCCGCTGTGAAACGTCCGAGAACATGCTTACGAATAATTGTCTCTCATGTTGAGGGCAAGAGAGCCAATACGGTACCACATGCATGTTCGTCATTACCGAGGTCGTCTTGCTGCTTTATTTGTGCTTTTTTCTCAATGTCTCGGTAATTGATATAACCACAGCGGATTCCTTCACGGACTGAAATGAGTGCAGCAGCGTTTTTTCTTCGACTCTAGGTTCATTTCCATACCTCTTTCTTTTCCACTTGAGTACCCTTACTAGCCATGCCGCACACTGCTGTATACGGAACAGCATTATGGCACGCACTCTTACTATTCTTTGTTGTATTGACGAAGTCGCCCTTATCCAGTGCAGTGTCAATCTTACCCGACTGTGAAGCTAACAGCAAGTGGTTCAGTGACCTCGACGATGCTGTGACTGAAGCAAGGGACATAGCTTCTTACGCCCAAAGTCGGTGGTCAGGGGTGCCCACTCCTCGGCCAGGGACTCTCCTACAGGACATGGTGGGTGGCACAAGCGAAGACGACGATGCTACTTTGCAGACTGCCGCAAGTAAGAAAATGCTGCAGGCACCATTACCTGTCCTTGGAGCAATCTCAGGCTGACATCTCTTGAGGCTGGTTCCAGAAGGTCGTTACCGCCGCAGACAGCTCTAATACTCTGATACATTGCTCAGATGCTCATCTCAAGCCCATTGGTACTACAGGCAAATTCACGGATAACGGAATCGGAGTCATGACTGGAGGCGTAGGTAATGCATGTGGAGGTACTCTACGAGGTTTTGAGTACAACGGAGCACAGGGACCTGTCATTGTACTATGCTCCGATTCGCCGAATGGAGCAATGAATGCATACAAATCAGTAACAATCAATGGTTGGAATAACGGCGGTAATCTCATCGGAACAACGGCGTCGAACCAAGGAGGCTTGGGAATGAATTTTTTCGCGGATTACTTGAGTTATATGGTTCTCCATGAGCTCATGCATGCGGCGGATAATATTCAGTGTATGTCAAGCTAGCTTTCCTGTCAGACTCAGATATTGTGCGCTAACATGTTTCTAGTCCCAGGACAGCTGCCAAGTGGAAGATTGGAAGCGTGAGCACATTTCGATAGGATCTCAATTTGCAAAATCTCTGGGCAGATGCTGACCGACCATTGTCCAGATATGGATACGACGCAATAACAGGTAACGCTCCCGGAGCAGTAGGGGGCGCGGGCCTTTCCACTACGGATAAACAGCGTAATGCAGACTCATACGCATTGCTTGGCTGTTGTGAGTTACTCTTAACTGCCGTATTACTGTAAAGGAGCTGACTGGGCAACTCTGAATGTAGCCTGGTGGCTCTTTGCCTATGTATGGAATCAAGGACTTTGCGTATTGGCTGGCAAGACGAATGGCGTATCTAATCGACCACCCAAGCCGCCAACGACCGGCTTGAAGTCCAAGATGCTGTTTGCAAGATTTGACCATTATCGACTTTAGACTGCGGCCTCAACGCACCATACACTATACTTTAGTCCAATTCTTCTGATGTGAAGAGTCGTCATTGCATTTTAGAAATCACCTTGCCTCCAAATTCAAACGGCCCAAAAGCCCTGTCATTCATTCGAGCAGTCCACATCGCATCAGCTCGACAGACGCTCCCATTGTATCTGACATGATTTTCGTTCAAACAGCATGAACCTCAATACGCGTTGTCATAGTCTCCGTAAACCTTTCGCATGGTTAAGATTGAACAAGATCCGTGTGATATCACGTTCGTAGATATCCGAAACGACTCTATGAATTTTCTCAACAACCATTCATTTTAAAATGAAGGGCGCCACGCAGCCATTTTGAAGTCCAGCAAAGAAGGCACACAGCCATTTCCTCTCAGAAGCCTCTCCCTAGAATTCAGGCACGACGTTTAGAGTTGTTGTGTCGAGTGACATGACTTTACTAAAAGCTCTTGTCGCGATTGTGTCCGGCAGAATCCTGTCTTGGTCTCCATGGCCTTGGTGAGCAGTAGCACTTTACAAGGTCTCCTAGATCTTTCGCTTGCCTCAACAGGTCTCTTCCAAACACCATCGAAAGTTCGAAATGTCAATGCCAATGGAAGGGAATACCTGTACCAGACAAAGTGGCTTGCTGCTTTCATCACCGTGAACTAAAATGAGCGTACACGTGACTTGTCAAACATGAAAGATCTGTAAGGGCTGGGTGGAGCATACGTCCTTGATTGCTCGAGGATGAGCATGGGCCGAATGTATGGTTTGGTAAGAAGCAACATAATTTGGATTTGCCGACAGCGATACTACAGGCGTTGCAATGCTTGTTAGCCCAAATCACTTCGGAGGCAATGCCGCGGGTCTCGTCTTCGGACTTGCTGAGATATTGACTAATGTTGTCGGAGGAGGAATAGGGGTACCACACCCAAGTAAATAAAAATGGCGCAGGCAAACAATGAGTCGTAAGATACTCTGTCTGACTCATCTTCAAGCACAGTTTTCAGCTTCTAGTTTCAAAATCGTCGAAGCACTAGGATTCATTAGAAATCTTACCCTTATTACTTGTTCCTCAAAACATTGCCCACTCCTCTGGTCCTATTATCTCTGCTCTATTCCAGAATCCGTCGAAGAATGACCAAAGTATACGACGAAAGAAATTCAGAAGTAATCACCCAAATCTTCTAGCGTATTCTGGAATACCGCCTCGCGCATCAACTTGCCAAATGCTTTCTCGTTCACACCCGGATCTTCGCCCAAGAACGCACACCATTTATCTGGCCTATCATTATACTTCCCTGAAATTGCAGCACAAAGACGTTTGATGATGTGTTCTTGCGCTGCGGTGGGATTGGAGCCGCCTTTGGAATCCGGGAAACACAGAGTGAGAGGCTTCGTGAGAAGCTTCTTTTCTAAAACGTTGCCTCTTATGAAGAGAGCTACAATGGCGCGAAACCTTTCCCCTTCCTGAATGCAGAATTGCTCAATGTCGTGCATAGCATCTTCGAGCCTGGTAACGTGCCTTCCTTCAGATAGGCCATCATCGTATGCGGATGGGTCAATTAGTAGAACGATGGGTCTCCAAGCCGAGTCACGATGATTTCGGGAGGCCGTCAATGATTCGAAAGTCGCTTTATCTACGAGGTGATATTGAATTTTCCAGGGATCAAGAACCAGGTCACACGTTTGGGAGGAATAATCCCGGTATTGACAAGTTTTACCTCCATTTTCGCCCCAGCATTTTGCCACCAGTTCGCCGGTTGGCAGATACCTCCGTTTTCGTGAGTTTCGTATCATTTTCAGGAAGCTATTGTAGTCTACTCGTTACTCGCGTACTTCCATTGGAAAAATCTTTCAAACTTACTCGGAAGCATTAGCTCCTCGTTCTTTGCGCACAGCCTGATGGTAATGTTTCTTGACAGCTATGTCATACCATAACGCTTTCATTGACACTGATAAGGCCTCTAGAGTAGCATAATCCACGGTCTCTCTTTCGAAATGGCATTGCAGAATCGCCTGAGCGTGACGTCTATTCTTCGCTTTTTCCAGTGTCTCAGCGATTGGATCCATTGTTCTCAAAGTGGCATATAGAGCTTCGTCCACGAATTCCAACGCATGATTCTTGAGCGCCTTCCGGACACGGAGATCGTTCTTGTAACCGCCTAGGAGATCTACAAATTGCTCTAGTGTTAAGCTTTCGCACCCTGGCGTCCTCACCAGGTCAAAATCTTCTATATGGAGGCCGAACTTAGTTGATCTTACTTGAGACTGATGCATGTCAAGTTTTGGTCGATCAAAAAGGGGAGGGAGACCCGTCTGACATTCGATGATAGCACTTTCGTGCTCGGCCGCGCTTTTTAGGCGTTGGTCAGGTCTTTTCCTCACCAATGCGTTTCTCATAAAAGCCCCCATCTGCTTCCGGTATACCATTGATCCCAGAACTTCTGGATCAAACTTGAACAATTTGCCGAGCATGGAAGAAGTTGCAGTATCAGCGGTATACAAGCTCCGAACGGAGTCTGAACCTTTTTGGCATATCAGAGAAGACGACCTGTCTCCCGTTTGTTTCACTGGCTTCTGGCTATGGTCGATCTCCGGAATGTGTTCTTCCCTTAGAACGGATTGACTACCCGATGTGAGATACTGTACTCTTCTAAACAACGACCAGAAGACTACTTACCAGCTTAAACTCGTCAGGAGAAGGCTCAGAGCTATGGGTTGATTATTCAGATGACTGGCGTACTCCCGCATCGTTGGGATCTCCAGTACAGCTTTGACCCGGCTTTTAGCAGTGAGTCCATCAGACTCGTCTCGTTTCAGGTTTAAATAATGGCTTTCAAGGTGGGTGACCAAAATACCACATTCGTGAACAGCACTTTTCACATCTATCACGCATTGATGATGCTGCGGCAATGCAGCCCAGGCTGTCATCGTACATTGCGAGATGTGGACCAGCGCAGCTTTCAAAGTAGTCAAATGTCCGATAAGGAGACTCAATTCCCAATCCGCCATCCTCCAACGCTCTTGCAGATCTCGTAGACATCCGATACATCTTGTTGCAACATCCGCTATGCCTATTATTGAGCCTGCGATGCCTACCGCTGAGACGGGATCCATTTTGCGCTGTTGTCAGACTCCAGCTCGGGCTCAAAATCGGAAATGCAGAATTTTTTCATGATACAAATGGCCCCCACGGCTTTTCCTAATCCTGGTTCCCACGGGAGGCTGATCATTGGCTAACATCCATGTCGAAGGATAACACTAGTCCTATTGATTTCCCATGCAAACCTCACCTCAAGAACTGAAATTTTGTATCTGAAGACGCCCGGATCTGAAGATCTAAGCCTGTGTTCTAGCACTCTCGGCACCCGGCTTCGTGCATGTTTGGGACAATGGCCCCCTGGAAGACAGCACTGCATATGAAATCCAATTTCGGGGCCAGTTTAGGGTAGCACATACTGATTACCTAGGGAACCCTTGTGGGGGTTCTTATGGCCAAAGACAGGACCTTGAGTGTTGGTCTTTGCATAGAATGGAGAAACCAATAGTGTGGTCCGAACACGTTGAGTAAAGAATTCGACGAGAACTACCCAACGTCAAGTGATTAGAGTCATTTCCTATACAAGAGTCCCAAAGAGTGACTCGAACATGCCACTGGCACGTCGAAGACAGATTTCATGTATGCAACAACCGATACATCGTGCGTCAATCAAATTGTAAGGTAGCCGCATCTAGCTGAAAACCCACTCCGTTGTTGTGCTGAAGGGAAATGTATGACGATTTTCATGTGAGCTATTCGATAACGGCAACGAAACTTCTTAGGATAACAATTAAGACACAAGATTCTCACGACCTGCTGGTCCGGCTTGATATACACTCGATTGGGATGATACTAACCAGCCGATGAATCAACAGACGAAGATAGCGGACTACGACGTTTCCTTCCACGTGGCATATCGATCCGGGCGAACGCTGCAATGCTACAA
Organism: Lecanoromycetidae sp. Uapishka_2; assembly: GCA_035521555.1. NCBI lineage: Eukaryota > Fungi > Ascomycota > Lecanoromycetes > Lecanoromycetidae sp. Uapishka_2. The sequence continues at coordinate 1,931 of JASZXT010000524.1, read as the reverse complement.
AGATGTTGGATATCAATGGAGGTGTGAGGTTGGATATATCAGATCCCCTGAATACCGTGAAGGAAAATACTGTAAAGGGTCCCTAGTCTAACCGCATGGAATGCTTCGGTCTTAGAGAGAGCTTTTTAGATCTAGAACTTGTCTCCAACAAGAAAGACAAACAGCCAAATAAGCATACATACTAAAACGATGATAGCCATCCAGGCAATACAGACCTGTACTCGTACCATCCATCATTCTCACAACCCAAACATCCACATCCCTCCTCCTCCTACACAGATCATCCTCCACGCCCACCCAATTCATCAACCACCCTACCTCCACCTCTCATCAGCCCACAACAGCGTCGCACAAACCGACAAAGCCATCACTACCGCCAACGGCAGCGTATCTCTACCATAATACTCAAACAGTGCAAAGAAAATAGCCCATATCCACTCACGCGAACCTTGCGAAAGACGAAATACCTGATTGCCACTCGCTGAAGCTCTATCACGACGTTGGTAACGGCTCGCATAGTCCGAATCTGAATCTGAAGCTGAGGATGAGGATGAGGATGAGGAAGAGTACGTAGTGTATCGAGATCGTCTTGGACGACGAGGACGATGATAATATGGAGATGGGACGGCGCGAGTAAGATCGCGAGTATGATCTGAGTCGTAAGGTCTTTGGAGGGTGCTGTAAGAGTGGTTCATGATGGCTTTTTGAGGATTCATTGGATTTGTTTGGAGAGCGGACGGCGTGTTTTGTGAAACTCTGTATGACGATGTTCGATTTTGTTCTTCGAGGTACTTGCGGATGGTAATTTAATTTCAGGTAGAAAAATTGAATGGAAACATACGTAACTGCGAGAGTCTTGCGGGCTGTTCCTCAGTGTGCCGTGAATTGGGTCAAGGATATGAACAACAAAGGCGTCACACAAAGCCGTCACCTCTTTCCCTTTTAATATCGCATTGTCAAACTTCCATTGAGTCATCATCAACTGTAATTTCTTTGTTAAAGACCCTTTTACTCGCACCACAAAGAGCTCCCTTGGCGCTCACTGTGTGAAAAAAAGATGGAAAGCTACATGGCTCGACGACTGCTCTAACAAGCTAACAAGAGAAAATGGTAATGTGAATAATAACCCGTACCAGATCATGTCTCAATAAAGCTAGATGAATGTAATTACGTGTAATCACTAAAGACAATTGTTGGATCATATCAACTCACAGTAATGTCTTATGTATCATAAAATGGTCTTCGCACGTACCATAAAGGTACCATCATATGGAACAGGTTCTAGAACATACAAAGCAATCGCAAGAATCCAAATCACCAACGAAAATGTTTCACTTCGTGAAGCTCACATCAACCGAAAGGCAGAGAAAGACACTTCCCTTCCAGGCAAACATAGAACAAGCAATGGAGTTTCATCCAATCCGGCTTGACCGTGAACTTACACTTGATAATCAATTTCGAATCAAGTCGGATGATAGCCAACGTAACTTTCAAGCAAAGTCCAAAACTTTCCAATTGGAGAAATTGAAACCAATCACAGATATAAAATCACATACCATACCACTCTCCCATCTTTCCACCCAGCTCGGAACCCTCCACCTGAACCTTTACTCCACCCCCCGATCCATCCCATTGATCCTCAATGGTACCTTCCCTTTACCATCTCGCCACCTTCCTCAACAGCACTCTCTGTCCCCATACTTCCCTTCATCCCCTGCCCAACTTACCCCTTCTACCTCTTCCCCCTTCCCCACTCTCTCACAGCCCCACTCCACCCCTCTATCCATCCACCCCGTCCATCGCCAAAATCACCCATCCCCTTTTCACCCGCAAAGCTCCTACACAACCCAGCCTTCCCGCATCCAAACCCATCCACCACCTCTCCACAGCATCCGATTGCAGCGCTAATCAGGTTACTCACACTACTATCT